>JAGPOW010003182.1:32021902-32070198 GCA_030014935.1 Caiman crocodilus
ATTTTCTCAAAGATCTTCCCCAGAACCGAGGTGAGACTGACAGGCCTGTAGTTCTCTGGGTCCTCCTTCCTCCCCTTCTTAAAGATGGGAACCACATTGACCACCTTCCAGTCCTCCGGCACTTGTCCAGAGCTCCAAGAGCGCTCGTATAACCGAGCCAAGGGCTTAGCAATCACTCCTGCCAGCTCCCTCAACACCCTTGCGTACAGGTCATCCGGACCCGCCAACTTAAAGACATCCAGCCCTTCCAGAAGCCCTGCCACCAGATCTATCCTCACCCACAGCCTAGCAGTGATTCCCGAGGGGGAATACAGGCTTCCAGAGGGAGGGAAGTCCTGGTCCCCCATCAGGAAGACCGAGGCAAAGAACCCATTAAAGATCTCAGCTTTACCATTGGCTGCGAGCACCAGGTTGCCTGACAAGTCCCTCAAGGGCCCGACGTTGCCCAGGGCTCTCTTTTTGCTCCCCATATATTTGAAAAATGACTTCCTGTTATCCTTGATCCTAGTCGCCAGGCGAAGCTCTACTCTCGCCTTGGCCTTCCTAATATCCCTCCTGCACTCCCAAGCACAAGAGGAGTACTCCTTCTTGGAGACTGCTCCTCTCTTCCATAGGTTGTATGCCTCCTGCTTAGCCCTCAGGGTCCCCGAAATATCCCTGTTAAGCCATGGGGGCTTCCGGGCACTTTTGCCCATCTTGCATCGGGCAGGAATGGTTGCCCCTTGGGCTCGGAGGATCGTCTCCTTAAGGAACATCCACCCTTCGTGGACGCCCATGTCATCAACCCTACAGTCCCGCAGCGCCTTCTCAACCAGCCTCCTGAACTCTCTGAAATTGGCCCTTTTGAAATCTGGATCTTTCCCACAGCTATTGTTTTGTCTCCAGTGCCTTTTCTCTGCCACTGTTATTGCCTTGTCCCCACTGCCTTTTCCCCTGAGATCCCAGGTTTCTGCCTCAGTTTCTTTCCTGGCTGTTTCCTCCTTCCCACTGGGCTTTTTCCCTTGTACCAGTGACCTCAAGTAACCCTAGGGCCACTTGATCTTAAGTAAACCTAAGCCTCAGTTCCTCAGCCACCTTCTCTAGTCCACTGATTCTAATCCTAGTTCTGGAAACTTTCACTCCCTACACTTTAACTTGTTCTCTCACCTTAACCTTTGCCCAAGTATCCCAGGTACCCTAAGCACACACATACATACCATACCATCCAAGTTAGGAACTCACTTGTGTATGTGTAGGTGGATTGTATGGGTGTGAGCTGGTGAGTGTGTGCATGACATATGAATTAGTGATCTGTGTATGTATACTGAGTATACAGGTATGGACAATTAATTTTTGTCTAACTTTTGGGGTATATAGTGTATGTGCTTGAATTGGTGATAGGTATGCATGTGCCTAGGCTGTTTTGGATGTGTATGTGCCTGAGTTGGTAGAGAGTGTGTGTGTGTGTGTGTGTGTGTGTGTGTGTATGTGTGTGCACCTAACTGATTTGTTTGTTTGTATATGCACACTTGTGTCACACCCTCCTGCCTAACAGCACAATATTGAGATCCTGAGAGTTGGCCTGAACCCACATGCAATACTATAATAGCCAAATGATGTTCAAATTATTAACCTTTTTTAGAGATGGGCAAACAATGTTTCCCCTTTCTGTTGGAAGTATATAAGATTTTGAACATTCTTTCAGACAGTAGAAGATGGCAATAGGCAGATCTGAAATTTTGAAAAGGGGTGCATATGGTGAGGCATATTGTCACATTTATAAAAACACATATTTTTCTCCAGTTAAAAATGTACTTGCTTTACTAAAATGCCAGGGGCCAAGGACTGTATTCTTCAGTTTAAGACTGAAGCAAAAACAAATGTAACTTCATTGGGATGAGTTCAAGCAATCTGCACAACTGTGAAATAGAAGCTCCTGGAGTACCTCCCTGGATACACCCTTGGATGCACCCTACAGTAAGTATACTTAAAGTGTGTGCATGTATATGTTTCTGTGTATAAATACTTGTGTGTATAAATTCAGTGTAAGCATGTAAGGGCCTTGCCACACATTGTACTTTAAGCTGCTCAAATGTTGATCAGTGTGAGTTTGAGTTTGAAGTAGTTACACATTAAGGTTACAAATATTCTTTGACTATTCCCCCAACTGCACAGCTGTGACTGGCCACTAGCAGGCTCGTGGGCATGGGCCTGACCAGCAGCTATAGCTGTTGAATTGTCTAAATAGAACAGGAGGGAGGGACAGTGCATCATGGGGTGATGAAGGACTGAAACTTGGACATCTTATCTATGGGATATGGCCACACATTCATGGAACATGAGCTGGGTAACATGAGTCGCAGATAAACCTGCCCTGGCATGGAGTGGTGCAATTTTAAGGTGCCTAAAGGGTGCTTAAAGCTAGTTCACATGTCTTAATGTATGAACAATCCAAAGATTAAGAGTTCCCTGAGCTGCCTAAAATTAATGTGTCACAAAGGCATAACTAGATATTTAAGTGCAAATTTTGGAACTTCTTACTTTAATGTTAGGCCAGGATTTCTTATCCAATGGGTCATGACCCAAAAGTGGATCACAAAAATATATGAATGGGTCATGAACAAACTTTAAAAAATGGATTCTCCTTTAAAGGAGAAAAGCATGGGAAACAGCAGTTTTCCCCTTGCAAGCTGACATAATTCCAGCCTGAAAGGAGCTGCTTGGGACTAGTGGGAGTGGGAGGAGTGTAATCAGGCAGGGGGCACCACATGCATGTGCACATGCTTACATGTACATGGCAGCCAGGCAAAATTGATAGCTGTTCCCAAAGCTCCCTGCAGATAAGTTTATGGGGCCGGGGAGAGGGAGGTGTCTGGGGAGTGATGGGCGAGGTGAGGGACACAAGCAACACTGTCTGCCACCACACCTCCGGGTGGTAGAGCCATGGCCTGAGGGGAGCGGCAGTGGCAGCTGGGCCATGATAGAGGGGTAGAGACACAACTCGGCACTCAAGCAGCTGCCTGCAGGAGAAAGTGGGGGCCCCTTCTGAGGGCACGAAGCCAGCCAAGTTTCAAAGAGATAGGTGCAGGGGGTTTGGGGAAATTGCACCCCACAATTTTGAAAGCAAAACTTGTGTCATGTATATGTGTTAAGCCACACTGGGGTCAAAACTTCAGGCATGCTAGCACCTGTGGAGGCCACAAATCTTGCTAAGTTTCAAGGAGATAGGTGCAGGAGTTTGGGGGAAATGGTACCTAAAGCTGTGGACAAGCAAAATTCATGACATGGGTGACACTGTGTGTGTTAAGGCACAGCAGGGTAAAAGCTGTGTACTGAGCTGGTCCCTGAGTGAATCATGATTGATTGCATAACACAGTATCGAGGTAGGACAATGAGTTAATAAGCAAGGATTAACACCTACAAAACCACAGACTAAGGAGAGGAAAGAATCAGTACAGAGTTGAGAACTGCTTTTGCCCCAAGACAGAAGGTCAGTTTCACAAGTACCCATATCACAAGTCTTGCCTGTCAGCAGTTAGGGGTGCAGGGCCCTAGAACCCCCCTGCATCTATCTCCTTACCAGCTGGCAGGCTTTGTGGCTACAGCAGCCAGCCCTGTGCCCCCCCCCCCCGCCACCCTTGTGTCCCAAGACAGACACAGTTGCAGAAGCACCAATGACATGAGTTTTTCCTGTCAGCAACTAGAGGTGCAGGTCCCCAGAACCCAGAAGCTCCTGCACCTACCTCCTTGAAAGTTGGCAAGCCTCATGGCCACAGCAAGGGCTACCATCCCTGCAGTTTTCACCCTGCTGTGCCTTAACACACACAGTGTCACCCATGTCACGAGTTTTGCTTGTCTGCAGCTTGAGGTACAGTTTCCCCCAAACCCCTGCACCTATCTCCTTGAAACTTAGCAGGCTTTGTGGCCTCGGCAGAGGCTACTATTCCTGCAAGTTCCATCCAAGTCAGGCCAGAAATGGCAAAGTTATAGGTTGTTTCAACCTTCCCCATTATAGCCTATGGGCAAAACATCGAAACAGCGTCAAAATGGCAAAGCATTTTGACTTGCCTTATTTTGTTTCAAAGCTGTTTTGACTATATTTGTTCCATTTAATTTTTGTTATTTCGACCTTGAAACGAGTAGAAATAGCATCAAAACAAAACTGGAAGCAAAATTTTGCAGAGCCCTATTAATTATGTTAACAAGTCAAAATCTCTGAAAAGGCTAAAATTAAAATTAAGGGTCTTGAAATGATCAAATGAGTAAGGTTTGTATCCATTTTTAGAAAAAAAAAATCCTGATCTGTAAAATTGTTTGCATTTTCAACTTTGCATTTCCATTTGGAATAGAGAAAAAAAAATGTTATATACTCCCAGCAGAAAGGGAAATCATTGCCTGCTCATCTCTGAAACAAAAAGACCAATTAAAAATAAGAAAACCCTTTGTTTTTTCAAGTTAATATCAGATTTCCCACATCCCATGACTCTTTACAGTACTACAGTTTATATATTTAATTTTAATTCCTCTCTGGAGGATTTTCCCAAGCATTAACAAAAAGTCTGTTCCCAAACTCATAACCATTTCTTTCTCTCCATTGTTACTGTTTAGTTTGGTTCTTGATAACATATATACTACTGCTCCAGCCATGGTTGACAACCTTTGTTCTCTACCCTGTATTTTCACTGTGCTGTAAAGCAGTGGTTCCCAACCTTTTTTATACTGTGGATTGGCATGGGAGCAGGATGGGGTGCATGGAGCTGGAAGCCACAGTTTATTACTTTGTTCTTTGAATGATGAAACTGTATTGTAAATGGGATCATTAAAAATGTGTCATTTTCACTAACAATGAGAGTTTTTAAAAAGTGTTTTTATTGTCTAAATCATCAAGTGAAAAAAAAAACAAAAAGCCCATCTATTTTTCAATGACCAGACATGAAAAATAGTAATACAATGAAATGTGTAATACTTTCAACATTCTTGACAGAAACATACTTCTTTGAAAAATGAAGATTTGCTAATACAAAATAGCTTTAGAAATTAACCTGAGTTTTGTCAAAATGTTCACGTAAGATTCAAAACATTCTTCAATGTCTGTTTGAAAATGTTGAGTTTTGAGTTTGTATTTGAAATTACTTCAGTTTGAAATTTCCTTCAATCTTAAATAAAATGTAAACAAAACATTTTGTAAGCCCTAATACAAAAAATAGATTTTTAAATTTCTCAAAAATAGACAGCATTTGTTTAAATCTGAAACTTAAGAAAATGAAGAAAAATACCTATTGGCATGTTTATACTGGGTGCACCTATATGTGAAATTAAGGCAGAGCAAGAAACTCTAATGCAATTTGCGCCAGAGTGAACTGCTCTCGGGAGCAGAGTCTACACATGCACCTGGGTCCACAGCACTTTGAGCCAAAGTGGAGCAGCACCATGGTGGCAGGGGTCAAAGCGTGTCATTCCTGGGCTCTAGGGGGTAGCATCAGGCAGTGAAAAGGCTGGCGGGGCCATGAAGGTGATAGACTACAGGGCTAACTAGCAGGTAACCCCTGCACTGTAGCACCCTCATGCCCCAGCTAGCCCCTGTCACTGTCTATATATGTATTCCAGCATAGTTAAGTACTCTGACATAAAACAGTACTGTCCCCTAAGACCACTGCATATGTAGATGGTGACATTTTCCTGAAGAATGAATTCGTTTACTTTGCAGTAAAACACACATGTAGATTCACCCACTGGGTGTGTCTACGCATTTATTAATGCATCAGTAATTACAGGTCTTGTCTGCCACTCTAATGTGTAGTATAATTAGTCTACTGCACTTGAAGCATCTTGTGTAGACAGACCCAATAAGTATTAAACTATTAAACTGAACTATTAAAACACAAGTATTTTTAATCAGCTAATAAAATGCTGGACATCATTAAGAAGGGAATTGAAAACAAAATAGAATATATCATCATGCTACTCTACAAATCCAAGGTTTGCCCCCATCTTAAATACTGTGTGTGGTTCTGGCCTCCCCATCTCAGAAAGGATGGAGTAGAATTAGAAAAGGTATAGAGTAGGGTAAATGAATGATCATAGGTATGGAGCAGCTGTCATACCAGGAGAGACAGAAACAGGCTAGGTTTCTTCTGTTTGTAAAGGAGAAGGCTAAGGGAGGAATTTGATAGAAATCTATAACATCATGAGTGACTACAGGGCTGTGCGGGCTGGGCTTAAGGGGTTGGGATCCCATGTAGTCTTTTCTTCTGTGCTCCCTGTTTCAGGCCACAGTCCCAGAAGAAAAGGATGCATTGAGAAAGTGAATCAGCAACTCTAACTCTGGTGCCACTGAGAAAGCTTCAGATTCCTTGACCATGGTGCACACTTCAGGGAGAGAGGGCTCCTGGGAAGAGACAGCATCCACCTCATAAGGAAAGACAGGTTCACATCCTAGTTCACAGCTAGGATGGCCAATCTTCTGGGCAGGGCTTTAAAATAAGATTGCTAAGAGATGAGGATACACAAATTCAAATATGTCCAGGAACCAACATACAAGTCAGCCCTGTAGATAGGGATGCTGGGAGAGCCACTCTTGTGGAAGCTGAGGGAATAGTTCTCCATCACCAGGACAGAAAGACGAGTGCCTCAGTAGGAGGACTTATGTGCCTATATACTAATGCTAGGAGCATGGGGAACAAGCAGGAGGAGATAGCCCTCCTACTCTCCAGTGGGCATTATGATCTAATACGGATTGTGGGGGCCTGGTGGGACTCCTCACACAATTGGAGTGTAGGTATAGAGGGCTATACCCTGCACAGAAGGGACTGGACAGGGAAAAAAGGTGAAGGCATTGCTCTTTATGTGAAAGAGCAGTACACCTCCTTGGAGGCTGACATCAGCTCCAAAAATGGACAGCTTGAAACCCTCTGGGTCAAGTTGTGGGGCAGAGACAGGGTGGCAGGCGTGGCGAGAGAGACCTAACAGTAGGTGAATACTACAGACCACCAAACCAGGGGGAGGAACTCAATCTGGAGTTCACCCGAGTATTGACTGAGGCTGCACCTGCACATGATATGGTTGTCACGGGCAATTTTAATTATCCAGATATCTCCTAGGATTAACACTCGGCAAAGCTGGAACAGTTGCAATCCTTCCTGAACCTGTGTTGAGGAGCTCTTCCTGACTCAGGAGGTGCAAAGGCCAACCAGAGGTGATGCTCTGCTAGACTTGGTCCTGGCCAAAGGAGATGACTTGGTGACTGACTTAAATATGGAGGGAAGTCTGGGCAACAGTGACCATGAAAGAAAGAATGAATTGGTTCAGCCTTGGACTCTTTGACTGTCTGTACCTAGTCCAATGTAATATAACTACAGTGCATTGGAGCAGCCTCCCAGCTTGTATACAGGCACTCAGAGGTACTAGATTTAATAAAAATTGACTAAAGTGCATTCATGTATGTGTAGGCGAACCCACTAAGAGATGAATATTCTCAGTTGTTCTCTTCTCATCAATATTTTTCTACATAAATCTTGAAAAAGTTTGCCACATAATTTTTCTTTCTTTCTTTATTGCAACCAGGCTTAATGCAGTAAATCACAAAAGGTGGCACTAATCTTGCCAGTGTTTGAAGGATCATGCTATTTCAGTTGAGCACCCCATTTTTTAACCTTGCTTCTAAATGCCTGCCTTATTTTCTCAAAATCAGGTATGGTTTAAAAGAAATATTCATGAGTGAAAGGAAGTTTGATTTTTTTTCCATTAAGATTCAAGGTTCCCACATATGATATCCTAAAGAGAAACTGCAGCAAGTACTTCTCCAGTAACTGGATATTTTGTAGCAGACTCATCTTCAAACCCTCCTGGAGAATCTTTCCCATCAGTATTTCCTCTTTGTAGGCAGAGGTGGGGTTGCAAAATGATTCATCATTCTTCATTATATTCCCTCAAAAATGGAACAAAATATTTGTTTCTTTGATTTGGTCTTTTAAGACAAATCTCATTCTGCCTCAAGATGGCAATGGAATTGTGATATCAGCTTGCTTTCAGTGATGGTGTGCAGTAAAGCTAAATCTCATCAGGTTTCTTTTTTTTTCCCTCCCCATAGCTGGAGAAAGGATATTTTGACAAATAGTCAAGAATGGTGTTATTGGTCTGGGCACAATAGCTCAGAATACCTTGTCATTTAAAAATCTAGAAAAACTGCTAAATGAAAGGTAGATAAATTCCCAAGTAGTCTCTAGATTATTCAGCCCAATTTATTATTTCAACAGCATAATAGCTCTGTACATCCAAAGAATGTCCTCAATTCTGACACACACCTGTTGTTATCAGCATAACTGTAGAAGTTATTAACAACCTTGCTTAATTGATTTTTCCTTTTCTTGAATATTGCTTGAGCAATAATTTTTATTTGTGTAGAAGTTCAAAAGAGTAATAAAAAGCCATTTTTCAGAGGCAAGGAGAGAATATAATATTTCTGAATAGGATATCATCAGTGACCTGGACCTCTTAAACAGTTTGATGTATTTTGTAATGGATTACTGGAGTTCTAAAGCAAAAATTCATGTTTATTTTTACATATATTTATTCCAAATTTGCTTTTACTGAAAATTTGCTTTGTTTGATACATACAGCACATTCTTATTTATTAACATCAAATGAGCTATAAAACTTGTGTTAAAAGTCATATAGACTAAGGCAAAGAAAAAGAAACAATGTGGTTCGGGAGATGGGACGAGCAAAAATTCATCAATTTTCATACTACAAGATATATCTAGTTGCAGGTTTTCAAAGTTTGTACACACTCGTGTTCTCTTACTTCAGTGATATGTTAATTAGTGCAATCCTGTGCGATGTATATATTTATACATACAGTGTATACTTTTGAATTTATTAATGCATTTTTACATATTTAGAAGATTTATTTATTTTTGTATTTATTCTGAAGTATTTCTGATTTTTGTAGGTTTCTGGACTAACCCACTATCCCCATTTCTTTCTGTCTTATCTTGACTCTCCACCCATTGGCTTTTCTGTCAGTCTGGTCTTCAAAAATCAGTAATTGCAGCCACTGCCCAAGTCAACATAACAAGCAGTATTTCATTCCCATTAGCAAAAAAATGATTTGCTTGTCATTTACTACCTTGGTGTGTTTTATCTCTCTGCTTTGCCTTCCCATGTTCTTGCTGTTTGTTTTCCTGGTCTTTATACATTATGTCCATCTGAAACTGAGCTTTTAAAATCCATCTGCAAAAGGCAGATGGAAAGGCAACAGGGAGCAGACAGAAGCAACACTGAAAGCAAACTGAGAGTCAACTAGGAGCTTTTGGGTGCCACATGCCTTCAGCACATGACTACAAGATGAAATTGAACTGAAGGAAATTAATCGTAGAATATTTTACCAGAAATATTACTGCAAAATCTATAACTTTCTCTCACTTGGGAAACAGCAGTTGGATGCTAAAACTAAAACTAGGTACATTATGATAGTCAAGTGATGTTGATTTTTATCTCTAAATGTTCAACCCTGCTATTAATCTACGTTTGCTTGCTTGACTTTTCAACTGATTAAAATGTGACACAAACTAGAAACTGCACTCTGTCCTCACCAGTGTAATTAATTATACAACATATTCCAAAAGAAAGGCTAATTAAATTGCTCCAAGATTCTAGGAATCTTGGCTTGTTTAGAAAATGCTCTTTTTCTGGATCTACTAACACATTTATGGAAAGATACTGTCCTCAGCTAATTTCTATAGTGAACATTTTCATTAATAATAATAACAGTAATTCAAATAAATAAAACAGTAGATTAGCCTGTTATAAATGTACAAGCATAAAATAAACAAGCAGGTCTTGTTTTATTTTTCTCTTAATTTAGACAATCATCAGCTTTCATGCAAATGAAAAATACTAGCATAAAGTGTTTGTTATAATGTCCCATGACAATGTTCCCCTGCCCCATCAGCAGGGAGTCCCTGGCCCTGGTTTCCTGATCAGGGCAGGGGACTTGGAAAGAGCTGTAGGGATAGGCATGTCCCAGCTTTCTGACCCAATCTGCCAGTGGGGCAACTAGCAGCGAGCCCCAAGCCGGGTGGTGATTCCTTGCCTACTTGAAGGCTCACTAACAGCTTCCCGCACTCACCTCCCCACCAGGGTATGGCAGAGGGCTGGGACCTTCCCCACTCCTGCAGCTCTTTCTCAATCACCTGATCAGGGCATGGGGATGAGACCTGCCCCTGACTGGAACAGTTCTCAGCCCCTACTCTGTGCCTGCAGGGTGGAGGCTGAAGATCCTGTTCCCTGCTCAGCTCTGCAATCATGGAGCTGGGTGCGGAACAGGCTCCTGGCCTCTGCCAGGAGGGAGCTCCCAGCACTGGCAACGTGGCCTCAGGGCTGGTACTGAGAGACCCTTATCTCTTATCATTGGTCCTGCAGTCTTGGGGCGGGTGTTGAGAGATCCTTACCTCCCAAGCCCCACTCTCTGATCATGGGGTACCACAATCTGGGGTGCAGAGCCAAGGGCTCCTCACAAGTCCATAAATTTGACAGCAGAGGAGCAGTCTCATCAGTCCTCTGCTACCAAATTTCTGGATCTGTGGGGAGCCCTGAGGGCCAAATGACCTGAGGCTAAGGGCTGGATCTGGTCCACAGGCTGAAGGTTGAGCACCATTTTATAAAAGAAAAAGCTAAATAAATTGGAGGCAGGAGTTCCAGAGCTCTAATCTAGTACTGAAACATTAGTCTTTTTGTGGTGAAGATGTAGGCCTAATTTTCAAAAGGAAATAGTGAGAATACAATATGAATAGTGGAGCCAACACTTTTACTGATGTAATTCTATAAGAAGTATGTATTTAGAGAAAGGTAAGCTCTGATTTGCAGCATCTCAACTCAAAGGTTTCTGAATGAAAGCAATACCAGCTTTTACCCAGTTTAGCATGTTCTGCTCCCATTTTAATTTACCTCTCCCATGGACTGTTTGCTATACCAATGAAAATAAAATGGAGGGAAAATATTCCATTGGGGCCTTCTAAGGCATCCAGCCTTTCTTAGTGGTCACAGACACTGATCTGCTTATAAAAGTATTTGGGAGATGGAATGGCTATAGTCCACTGGAAACCAAAAAAAAGATACAGGCTACATGTCTGTCAGTCACTACTGAAAGTTGCAGGCAGAGGTGGTCTGTCAGTTGTTCAGTGAAGAGACCTTGTTCCCTCTGCCCAGTTCCCAGCAAGTACATCCACAGCATAGAAAAATATATCACTGCTGAATCCAAGAGAATTGAAGAGATTTAATTTTTGTGTTCCACATAACCTTTGTTCCTAGAAGCAATGCCCCCACCACAGGGTAAGACTCAGTAGCTGGAGGGCACCTACACTCCTGCAACCTACCTTTATATTCCACTCCATGTAGTTCTCACATGTCATCTGTCCTATTCCCCAAATCCCCCTTCTTTCCCCATCCTCCATCCCCACTTATATTCCTCTCCCTCTCCATAATCTATTTCTCTTGATGCATCTCCCAAATCTCTGTCTCGTATTTCTCTCATTCCTTTACCTTCTAATCCTCCCCCCTTTTCTGGACTGTCTCAACCCTGAGGCCTCCGGTAGTACTTCTCATACACCCACACCCTCCCTCCACCCTTCCCCCAAACTCCTTAACCCTGCATCATAAAAACCTAACAGTGTTACAAACAGTTCATGTTAGGAGCCTGCATAACAGGAACCTTGCCCTTAAGCACACACAGGTTCATCCTTTAGGAACAGATTACACTATCCTGTCTTTCAACTTCCCTTTAGTGAATCAGTGCTAATTGATTAATAGATAATGACTGTCTGGTGTCCTAACTCTCTAGGTGGGTAAGGAGCTATATGTCTGGCCACTGTGCATACTGTATGTGTGATTTATAATGCTTTAGAAAACAACACTTCTTCTCAGTTAGCTGTACAAATTGGCAGAGTGCATTTCCCAGAAGTAAAAAGACTTGACAGAGCCAGATAATAGCACCACACCTACAGATTATTCTCAAATTTATTCTGAGGGTAGGGTTTGAATCTATACTGGACCAGATTATTGTGAAAACAGGCAGCTGCAAACCTTTTTACCTGATTTACTGAACATGCACGCCAATCTTCTTAGCATGAGTGCTTCTCACATAGCATTTTAGAAAGACATACCTTTAATTAGATTTCGGTGTTGCTTCCCAAACAGGCAGTGGGGAAAATCAGAGCAGATTAATACAGATAAATGTGAGCAATTGACATTTGGAGGAAAATCAAATCGATCATTTGGTGAGCAGGTACAAAAAAAATAAAATTAATACATTTTTAAAGTTACCTCAGGAATCCCTTGCTAAAATACTACCCTGTACTTTCACAAGGCAGAGCAAATTTCAGGACCATTTAAACCAGCATGCAGATTTTAGAGAATTTAGTAGATCTCTTAACCAAGCTGTCCTTTAATGACAATTCTCAATCCTAACTACAGCAGAGTAGATACTTTGCTATAAAAATGAAACTCTGATTGGTATGAGCATTACAAATCTGCACAAAAACTGGCATTCTCCAACCATGAGGACCCAGAAACACTGAAAAGATCGAATATAAAAATGAGATACAGAACACAGCACTTGAAAGCTAAGGGGAATTGGAAAGAAAAATGAATAGCTCCTTAGAAAGCTATAACAAACCAGAGAATGCAAATTACACAAAGACAAAAGGTTCAAGAACTTCAAACTAAACTATGCTATGCCTTGAAGAGAAACTTAATTTATTTAATCCACAGTAAACATACTACATACTGCAGTTCAAATACTGCTCTCCTAATACAGGCACACAGTATTCTCCTTGGACCATTATTTAAACAGACCTCCAACTGAAGAGGAAAACAATCTTTGCTAGTACACATGCATTGTAATTTGGATATTATAGAATAAATCCAAATAAACAAGAATAAAAGATACTGGAGACACAAATATGAAGGTTAGTTCTATTTTAATCATTTGACTACCACAGAAGACTCTCTATAAATAACTTACAAGATTTGCCATTTGATTTAAGATTCCATTTTTTCATTGAAAATACATCACCAACCTGTGTCCTTTTTTAAAATTTGACTCATAAAGTTGCAACAAATTTGAACCACAGAACTCAGTGATTACAAGGGATTTATTACAGAGCTGCTAGCATGGAATGATTACTTGCAAACCTCAGAAAAAGTCATAGCATGGAATGATTATGACTTTTTCTGAAGTTTGCAAATTTATCCTTGTTCTGCACTGAAACAAGACAAATGAAATTAACCTGTGCTTAAATGATCATTTTCAGATCAAAAAATCAGGTTTTCTATTCCTTGGCCATGTCTACACAAGGGACAGACTGTGCAGTTACTAAGCATAAGTAAGTACTAAATGCCTGTGAAGTAACTGGGATTAGTGCGTAGTACCATCCTGCACAGGTTTTTTATCTGATGCTACTGTGCAATGAGCTACTGCGCAGTAGTATCACATCATGGTTAATGGCCAATGACACTGCTGCACGGTAGCAATGAGCAACTGCATACTAGGTCATTGCTACTGCACAGTAGTGTCTCATGAAGATGCACTCCTTTTCTTTAGATGTAACCACATTCCCCCTTGGCCTGCAGAAACCCTGCTGTCAAAAATGTTGTTCAAATCAGGAGATAATTAAAAAAAACAACATGATTCAATGAGGAAAATATTTTTTCATGTATGCTTTGATTGTCCATGTAACATGTCTATTCCATCTAAAAATCCTCTGTTTTTCACTTAATTGCAGCTCCTACCTTTTCCCAGACTCTACAAAAGAGGAGGTGAGTTTTTCTTTACTTAAGAAATGCACATAAATGAATTGGTTGCTATCACTTTGCAATGAAGGATAAAATTCACCTATTAAAGCATAACACTGAGCACTTTCCAAGATACATTCAAATACATATACAAGCGGCTGGCATAGGGATACACATGTCTTTCAAGAAGGTGCTTTGTGTTTCAAAGACTGCCCAGAAAAAAGGATAATGAGGCATATTGGCAATTGCTATGGCAACAGTGCTTTCTTTTATAAATGAAAGTGCTACAGCAAATAGCCACCTTGGGGAAAAACAACAACAAAAACAACAACAAAACCTTGTAAACTGACAACAAACAAGACATTGCTGCCCTGGGCTCTAAAAAGCTTGTACAGCCTCCTGCTATTTTTTTCTTGAATATACAGGAATGTGGGAGGTTCAGAGTGGCATGTGAGAAAACCACACACAAGCACAAATCTTATTAACAGGCCTCACATAACTCCACTTTGAAAATGGGGGCAGCTCCAGAGTTGGAGGAATTGCACAGTGGGGGAAAATACTGTGATGTTTTACAGGAAAATAATGCAAGACACACATTCATTATTAAGATTGAGGGTGGTGTCACATGTTCAACTTAACACTTACTAAGTGTGGCTAAAAGGCAAGCAAATGCACATTTAAGCAGTTTAGTACAGGTGTATTAAAGAAAGCTCTTTCTTCAGAGTTCCTCTGAGTGTATAAATACCAAAAAAGGGCCACTTAAATGACCAGGATAAATAGAACGTCATCCTTAATATCTGATAGCTTGAAAATACAATGTTCATTTTGCAATCTAGGTATCTTAGAAAAATATTAATGGATGAGCACCTTAGGTTTTTTGGTTCCCTCTGAAATCACTGCAAGATTGGATGATCAATCCTAGAAAAGTTCATCAAGGTGTCTATCTGCGATAAGCTTTCAGAAGGTAAGATTCTGAATGACAGCCAGCATGGCTTTGTTGTGGGCCAACCTCATCTCCTTCTATAACGAGGTAACTCGCCACCTGGACATGAGAGAATGGGTTGACATTGTATATCTAAACTTCCAAAAGGCCTTTGATCTAGTATCTCACAATGTCCTCATGAGAATTGGAGGATTGTAGGCTTAACTCCAAGACAGTCAAGTGGGTGAGAAACTGGCTGCAGGATAGGACTCAGAGAGTCATAGTGAACAGATCTGTGTTATCCTGGCAAGAAGTGGGCAGTGGTGTCCTGCAAAGTTCAATACTCAGTCCAGTACTTTTCAACATCTTTATTAACGATTTGCATGTGAGGGTGAAGAGATTATTGGCCAAGTTCGCAGATGACACCACATTATAGGGAAGCGTGGTCATGCTTGAAGATAGGCTACAGTTACAGGTGGACCTAGACAGGCCAGCAAGTTGGGCGGACTGGAACCTGGTGAAGTTCAATGTTTAGAAATGTTAAGTGCTCCACCTCGGGACGAGCAACCCCACACACCTACAGGCTTGACAGCACCAAACTGACTAGCACCACAAATGAAAGGGACCTGGGGGTAATAATTCATTACAGTATGAATATGAGCCAGTAGTGCAATGCTGAAACCAGTAGGGCAAATAATACTCTGGCATGCATCAATTGATGCATCTCTACCAAAGCCAAGCAAGTGATTCTTCTGCTCTACTCAGAACTGGCGAGACTGCAGCTGGAGTACTGCATCCAGTTCTGGGTACCAAACTTTAACGAGGATGTGGACAAGCCTGAGAGAATCCAAAGTAGAGCCACTCATATGATCAGAGTCTTAAAAGGCAGGCCATACAAGGAAAAGCTGAGGGATCCAGGACTCTTCAGCCTGAGGAAAAGAAGGCTGAGAGGGGACGCGGTAGCAGCTTACTGTTACATTACGGGATTACATCAAAGGCTTGGTGAGCAACTGTTCACCAGGGCACCTGAGGGGAAAACTAGGAGTAATGGCCACAAATTCCTGGAAGATTGATTCAGGCTCAACATTAGGAAAAACCTCTTCATAGTCAGGGTGTCCAGACTGTGGAATAAGCTCCCTCCAGAGGTAGTGTCATCACCAACCCTGGAAATCTTGAACATAAGACTAAACAGTCACCTTGCTGGGGTCACCTGACCCCCAGGTTCCTGGCTGGTGAAAGGGGCTGGATCCAAAGATCTTCCAAGGTCCCTTCCAGCCTTACAATCTATGAATCATGAAAGGTATGGACAAAATCAATAAGGTACTGTTATTCACTAATTCCCAGAATACTACAACTAGAAGACACCCAAAGAAATTAGGAGAAATATTTAAAACTAACATGAACAAATACTTTTTAAAGCAGTGAGTAATGAACTTGTGGAACTCATCACAGGAGATTGCAGGGGCAGATAACATATCCAGGTTCAAAAACGAACTAGACAAATTTGTAGAAGACAATCAGATTAATAACTATTAAACATAGCAGTGATAGATATATCCCTTGTTATCTCTAAACCAATGATGGACGTGATGGAGGGTACGATGGAGGGTATAAATATTCAAGAAGAGACTAGATAGTCACCTTGCTGGGGTCACCTGACCCCCAGTTATCTTTCCTGCTTGGTGCAAGGAGCTGGACTCGAACTTCCATGGTCTCTTCCAGCCTTCCAACCTATGAATCTATGAATCATACATCATGTAGGACCAGAACCCTTAAGGCCAGGGACAACCTGCTCATGGAAAGCAAGAGTAAGCAGCTCCAGGCTGCCCAAGTTCTTTTGCTATAAAACAAAAGAATTTTTGGATCCAGCCCCTGTACCAAGCAGGAAAGATAACTGGGGGTCAGATGACCCCAGCAAGGTGACTATTTAGTCTTCTCTTCAAGATTTCCAGGGCAGGTGATGACACCACCTCTGGAGGGAGCTTATTCCACAGTCTGGACACCCTGACTATGAAGAAGCTTTTCCTAATGTTGAGCCTGAATCAATCTTCCAGGAGTTTGTGGCCATTACTCCTAGTTTTCCCCTCAGGTGCCCTGGTGAACAGTTGCTCATTGAGCCTTTGATATACTCCCCTAGTGTAGTGGTAAGCTGCTATCACGTCCCCTCTCAGCCTTCTTTTCCTCAGGCTGAAGAGTCCTGGATCCCTCAGCTTTTCCTTGTATGAATGTCTACTACAATACAACTGTCACAATTTATTACTAGATTTGTTGTGGCCACATTGTGCTATGACAAAAGGTATAAACATGTATTTGGTGTTGCTTTGGATTGCCATAAATTTTATGGCAACTCAAATTTAAAGGTGATGACAGACAACATCTGTTTATACCCATATAGACATACCAGGTCTAACTTTAGGTTATTGAACTCAAGTGCCATTGACAGTGTAACTATAGCACAATAAAAGCCATTCCAGGAGAGCTCCCTAAATATTTACTCAAAATGTGGATTTTTCAGACTACACTGAGTTTCATACTTTCATGAGTACCTCGCTTGCAGAAACCAAGCTTGTCAATTTAAAATAGCCTACACATGCTGCACTCACAGCAATAACTGTACTTCAGACAGACTCCAGAAGGAGTTCACAAGTCCATTTCCATTGCTCTTCCTCCATCTCTAGTTACTTGGGGTCCTGATAACAGCAAGTGTTAATGTTTTGTTATGGTACTCTGGAAACGTCAACATGTTCGAAATCAGCAACAACATGATTTATTTTTCCCTGGAAATTTCCAAATATCTTTAAAAGTGACTTTCCTTTCCCAGCTGTGTGTTCTTATCTAGCGATAATTGTGCTATGATGACCTTTACATGATTCAGTAGATTCAGAAGCTGCAGAGAAAAACCTTAAGGATCTGCTGTTTTGTCTTATGTAAAAATGTTCTTGTTCTGAAATGCTTTACTGTTCAGTGGACTGAGTTGAGTACTTAAAAAGATTAATTTTAACAAACAGTCCCAAACCACTTTTTCAACTTCATAGTGTGTTTGGGTCCACAGAATGTCATAACAGCCTTTAAGAGTAGCACAGTCTACTTTTTATTACACTACCAACCTAAGTAATTAAACTGCTGTCTGAGCTAATGTAATTTTATTTTTTAAATACCAGGTAAATGATATATTCATAATTGTTATATTTCACTTATTTGTCACTGAGAAATCAGCTTTGCACAGCATTTAAATGATAATCTGTACCAGGGAATAACTAAAAATGCACATTTTCTTGTTGCAATACTTATTGCCACCTTGAAATATGTATTATTTCAATTTTTCCTCTTCCCTGGTGGCAAAGCTAGCAAACTTGTTAACGTTTTTTGTTTAAAGAAACGCAGCTCAACTGAACCATGACACTGAAATTTATACTTGGAATATGTGGTAAAGGAATAATATAAAATAGTCAGCATTGATCCAACTATTTAAATTGAAATTAAATTCTCATGGTTTTCAATGAGAAATGAATAAAGGCCAAAGCAGGGTACTTTTGAAAATCCTACTGTGAAATGACAGCAAACCTCTAACTTCAAATAATAATAGTATGCTACAGCAATGAATTAATGTTACTTGTAATACCAATAGATCATTTCAAATATGTATGTCTATAAGCATTTCAAGCATTCTGCTACAGTTTTGTGTATTCATACTTTAAGGAAAATGAAAAATGGACAGCACTACAATTTTTTCCAACAGTTTAAATGAATCCACACTAGCTTTTAAACAGTAGTTATGTGATCCTACCTGTGGGTCAGACAATCTGGATAGATCAGGATACAAGTAGAATTTTATCCCTTCAGAAGCCCCTGGTAAAGTTACTCCTCGAATAAGAAGAATCAGTAGCATCATATATGGGAATGTGGCTGTTACATATACCACCTATCAAAAAGAAAAAAGAAAAACAACATAAGAAAATATCTTTTTCCAACAAAGTGTTCACTGAAACTATTTTCTTTACAGTAGTCCAGACACAGTACATGATGCTTTATAAAAACAGCCGAGTCTTACTCTAACATTTTAAATAGTCCTTTGTGATGGGATAAATTCCACCCCCAAGTATATAAAAATTCCCCATCTTATAGAATTAGGCATAGCACTTTATCACACATAGGCTGGGAATTCCCCCTTCCCTCCCAAGTAAATTACTTACCTCACTGTGTAATATTTAACCAAATATTATACATTGACTAAAAGAACTGTTTTTCCATAACAAATAATACATAGTATAGCAAGTTAGCCATGAATTAACTTGTACTGAAAATTATAACAGCAAACTAATTAACTTTCAATAAACTATTCACCACAGCATGGCCATTTTTAAGGCAGACTGAAACTTCGATGTTACCTAAACTAGCTAATATTTC
The DNA here is from genome assembly GCA_030014935.1 of Caiman crocodilus. NCBI lineage: Eukaryota > Metazoa > Chordata > Crocodylia > Alligatoridae > Caiman > Caiman crocodilus. The sequence goes on from JAGPOW010003182.1 coordinate 32,041,002, forward strand.
TACTGGCCCTCAGGTTAAATAGCATATTGATCTCTATTTTGACCTTTTTTGACTTTTTTGCACAGTATTTTCATGCCAAATTTTCAAAAGTGCTCAGGTCCCTACAACTCCCAATTTAATACACATGACCAGATTTTTCAAGAAGGCAGGTAGTTGAATGCATATTGGTTGCTGGGCTCTGATTAAAATCCAAATCCAAATCTACATTTTTCCTCTGATTAAAATGAAACACCGTTCCCCTTGCCCACTTCACTCACCAGGATGTGGGTCCAGCTATAGCTATCCCCTCCCTTCTGCATTGTGATACTGAGCAGCCCTGATATACCGGTGCCCTGCTCCTGTTGTTGCCCCTCACTTCCAAACCACAGACCCCCAGCCATACCAGTTCTCCTTATTTCTAACCCACCATCCCCTGGCCCTGCCAGTGCACCTCACCCCTAACCCACAGCCCCCTGGTCCAGCCAGTGTCCCTTATTCCTGATCCACTGTCTCCTGCTCCCAACCCCAGCCCTACCATGTGTGAGGAAGGAGGTGGGTGTGTGGGCACATGTGACACAGCAGGGGCATAGGCAGATATGTCCTCCCAGATTTCTGTATCCACAGCAGAGCATGGGACTGCACCTTAGCAGCTATGGCAGTGCAGTTCTCCTTCTTGTGCCAGGTCTCATCCACTGGGCCGCAGAGGTAGCTCCTGTCTGGAGCTGGTCCAGCCCAGCCAGGAGACAGCCTTGCATACCACTGTCTGTTGAGAAATCTGGGGGTGGGGAGATGGCTCCATAGACTTACCTGGAGGAGGCTGCAGGAGCTGCTGTCCATCACACTGCCTGGTTGCCACCTGCATGTGTAGTTTCCTGGGTTCTTCTCCTTCAAAGGAGAAAACCCACATTTTTCCACAACAAACAGAAAACCTGAATCCCTAATCATTATCACAGATTCCCATAAATCTCTCTTGCACTTCAGAGATAATAATGATCTTCTTGTATGGTTTTGCTCTTCCACTTTTCAGTTTATCCTTTCTATTGCATTTTTCTTGTCTGTTAACTACCTTGTAATGTCTATTATATCCTGTTTCTACTTACATATGGAGTTTCACACATGCCTTGATTCTATCTGCTCAAGCTGTGCCTGCTTTATTAGTCAGAGACCTGAGGAAGGGTATTTGGCAACTTAAAGTGTATCTATATCCTTCCCAAATATCCTGCTCCAATAAAAGATTTCACCACAAAAATCTGTGCATCTATATATTTATATTAACTTGACATGAAAATATTGTTCACCCACTTGCAAAAGTTTAAATGACTATACAAGAACAAGAAGGAATCTAGTCCCATATACTTCCAAGGCTTTGATATGAAGAATTGATTGTATGGTATGCAAACATATGTATTTTTAATAAGGAAAATGTTGTAGAATCTTTCATAGACATTTAGGGTATAAATACCTATATCAGAGAATGTAAATATTATTGTTTGGATTTTGAAAAATGCCTATATATTTTTTCTGCTAAAATTTCTACCCAATAGGGCTAGGTTAAAGTTTCTGGTGACTAGTTGAATTTAATTACAAATGTACTTTCATTCATCCCTCAAATGGGGGATGTTTCAACTATAAAAATATTTTTAGGGCTTTATTCAGGCAGTGTTCAACAATTCATTTGTGAAAATTAGTTTGCTTAACAGTGTCTCAATTGTGACACCCCAAAATGAAGAGATTTAAGGACCAAATCTTCCGAAGTATTCACTTGTCTACTCAAATCCCCATTTAGGGATATTTTGAGAATCAGCCTGATTCAATCACTTGAACATTTAGACCATACTTTTCTGCCTTGGTTTCTAGATCTGCAAAATGGAGATGACAATAACACATCTCTGGTGTTTCTTAGTGTAGTGTTAATTAAGATTTGAATGAAAAATGCAAACATGAACATCATCAGTACCAGAAACACAGACTATTAATTGTGATGCATTTTGCTATGAATCGCTGATTAAATGGTCAATAACCAGGTGATCTAGATGCAGCAAATCCTCCTACAGGTTGGTTTTCATAATTAAATTACCAAATAAAAATGTAAAAAAAAAAATGTAATGGAATCAATGGATCTGATTCCTCAGCTCTCTACCCATTGGCTTTAATGACCCATCCTGGCATAGAAGGGCCACAAAATGTAACTCACCATGGTTTCTGGACTACACTGTTTATTCAGTTTAGCATTTCAGTCTTTTTCAAACTGCTTTTCTCTTTGTCTGTCCCCTTAGTAGGGGTAAGCATTTAATCAGGTTGATGAGTCATCAATGGGGCTTTATACCTCAGTTCCCATTAATCATTTAAAGAATAACATTTTTTTGTATCGTGTTCTATTATGTCATATCATTTCACAATATGACACCCTACCATTGTCCTGTGTCATTTTTAGCATTATAAGAACTGCCTTAGGACTGATTCATCTCTTGATGCACCAGCGAAAAGTTATTATATGTTCCTTTTTTTACCATGGACACAAGTATAGATCCATAAGACTGTGCTAGAGACTGTGCTAAACCACAGAGGCCCCTGCCAGATATTACATATATTATGTAATTAACTGGATAATTGTGCAATAAAATTAGACAAGCCACATGCGCAAAGTAACTATCACAACATAAACATGTCCATCTAGCTACAAAAACAGCCAACCAGGTACAAAGTTAGTGTTTGAAAATGTGTAACAACTTTATATCTTATTTCTATCCATCTTTAAAATTAATGAGTGGCAGCCCAGAAATTCCTACCTCCAACACATTAGAAGAAAAGAAAGTCAAAATGGGTATCAAATGCACAGTAAGGGGCACATGTAGATGCTCCCCCTGTTGCACACCTATAAGGCACATTGCTCAGAGATACCAAAAGCACCCTAATATGCCGTAGGTAAAGCAGTTCTGTGGCCTGTCAATGCAATGGCTGTTAAAATACATTAAGAGATCCACGGAAGAGGTCTATACTCACACTACAAAGAAAGACAATCCCTTCCCCCTCACTCCCCAGATCCACCTGCTCTACTTAATTCTGCTGCCGAGTTTGCTCCTCTTCAATGTGCACCTGCTCCAGGCTGAAAAGCATTTCTGCTGAAGTCCTTTGCATGTGGCCAGGCTCCTGGGCTTGCAACTAATTGACAGAGTATTCCAGACACTGCTACCCCCAGATCACCCCTAATCAATACTTATCTAACTTCTTGAAAACCTTGAATGGAGGAAATTTCACAGCTTCCCTAGGCAATCTATGCCACTGCTTCACTGTTATAAGTGAAGAAGTTTTTTTTTTCCTGATATCCAATCTCAACTCTTCTACAACTTCAAGCCATTTGTACATTTCCTACTCTCTGAAAGAACAAAGAAAGGTGCCCTCCCCCTTCTTTATGGCAGCCCATTCAGTGTTTCAAGATTGCTATCAGCTCTCTTAATTATCTTTTCTACAAATGAACATACTCATTTCTTTCAACCTCTCCATCTATTGCTCTTTTACTGAGTGTTACAGGGATAGCTACTCCCAAATCATCCCTGACCAATACTTATCCAACTTCTTCCTGAGTACCTCCAGTGATGGAGAGTCTACAATTCTCCTAAGCAAATACAAAATTCCACTGCCTCACTGTTCTAAAAGTGAAGAACTTTTCCTGATACCCAATTTAAACGTACTTTAGCATACTTCAAGCCACTGTTGATCACCCTACAGACTCAGATTGAGTCTGTGAACCACCAAAACGCCTATATCATTCTCTGTAGTGCTGCCATCTGGCCTGGTGTTACCCATCTTGCATTTTGTAGCATAGAGGTTGGCAATCCCTGGCATGAGTGCTGAGCATGGCACACAAGGCCATTTTGCTCAGTACAACACAGACAGCCCTGGCTCTGGGTAGCTACTGCCAGGAATGGAGCCCAGGCTGCTCCCAGCAGGGCTTGCAGTGTCCCAGCTCCCTGCAGGGAGCAGCCCAGTCTCCTGGCTGGCAGCAGATACACAGAGCCGGGGACAGCTGCAGCTGGGAGGATCCAAACAGTTGCACCGGGCTCCAGAGCCCAGGCATCAGCTCCATACCGGCGCATCCACCCACGCATTGGAACAGGCCATGGGGGAGGGCCCTGAGGTAGCGCAGCCCTGGTCTTTCCCCTGCTGTCTTCCCTGAGGTGCCCGTGCAGTCGCCTCCAGCATGGAGCTGATGTCAGAGCTGTGGAGCCTAGCACAGCTGTTTGCAGCCTGCCTGTTGCTTGCTGTAGCTGCCCAGAGCCCAGGCTGGCTACAAACAGCTGCACTGGGCTCCAGAGCCTAGTCACCAGCTCTGTGCTGGGAGCAGGGGAGAGTCCGGAGCTGTGCTGCCTCAGACCCCTCCCCTACCCCCTGCTCTGATGCACAGGTGCACACACCAATATGAAGCTGATGCCGGGGCTTCGTAGCCCAGCGCAGGTGTTTGGAGTCTCCCAGCTGCAGCTGGCCTGACTCTGGGTAGCTGCTGCCAGCCAGGAGCCCAGGCTGCTCCCAGCAGGCAGCGGGACATTGCAAACCCTGCTGGGAGCAACCCAGACTCCAGAAGCTACCCAGAGCCAGGGTAGCTGCCAACAGCCACAGAGCCCAGGCTGGGGGCGGGCAGGGCTTTGGATGAGGGGCACAGGGAAGCAGGACTGGGTGGCAGGGGCTGTGGCTGGGGGGCAAGGGGCAGCAGGGCTGGAGGGCAAGGGCTTTGGGTGGGGGGCAAGGGGCACAAGCAGGGCATCCTACCATGTACCCCCTACCCTCATTTTGTTTTTCTGGCATGATGGCACTCAGGCACCTTCTAAAGTAGGCATTGTGGTGCTTTTTGGCACTCCGGCCAAAAAACGTTGCCTACCCTTGGTGTAGCATCTTGCATTTGTCAGCACTGAGCTTCATTCTTTTTAGCTCCAGTCCAACACTCCAATGTCTCAAGATCCTTCTGAATTGAGCTCCTGTTCTCCAGTGTGTTTGCAGTCTTTTCCAAGTCCATATTATCTGCAAGTTTGCTCAATAAACTTTTTATTCCAGCATCAAAACAATTAATAAACATGTTGAATTACATTGGGCCCAGGAGAGACCCTGTGGGATTCCACACAAAACATCCTGCCACTCCAACACTTCACTTCTGCCACTCCAATTACCCTTTGCTTGTGGCTATTGGCTAGGGACAGACATTCAAAAAGCCTGAGCCTGACTTTGCAGGCTAGTCTAACCTAGTCTTGCTAGTTAACCTAGTCTAACCTGGCTAAGCTGAACCAGTTTGTAACTGCACAGACATCCCCTCTAAACTGAAGAAATGCAAACACATCCCTGCAGTGGATCAGGCTAAAAGCCAGGGGGCACCTGAGCAGCTTTCCCTTCCCTTCTATAGTGCTGAGCTGAGGGCAGGGGAGGTGCATGACCAGGCTCCTGCAGGAGGCTTTAATTAGGAAGCCCCCCTGCCTCCGCATCAGCCCAGCAGGGAGTTGAGAACACAGTCTTTATCAGACCATTAACAAAACAAAAGCCTCTCTCATTAGTTCAAGCTCTTCTTAAACAATTTTTTCCAAGAAAGGGAGGGACATTACCAGCTGATCTGTTGATTAGCTCAACCCCCCCCCCCCACAAGCAGACACTGTCTGTCCTGTCTTCCTTTGTCCTGTCTACCTTACACAGACACCTCTCAGCATTAACTAGCATACCACATACTGGCTACAGTCCCTGCTGTGGGAGAGGAGAGCAGGGAATCCCTGCTTGAGCAGGGAGTGGTGGGGTAGGGGCACAGGGAATCCATGCAAACCCTGCTGTGCCTGCCATCTACACCAGACTCCAGCTAGGGAGCAGAGGGGAGGAGCCAGCCCAGCTCTCTGAAGCAGGCAATCCCACCCAGAGCTGCAAAGCATCTGAGATGCTGGGGGAGTCTGGTTCAGACGCTGCATAAACCGGTTTGATGCAAATCACTTAAGCTTGATACTACATTCAATCCGATTTATCTCAAACCAGGTTTAACCATTTTCATACTGGTTTATGTGCATTGAACATCTGTTCTGTTACAGGTTTAAACCAGTTTTTGATAAATTGAACTGGTTTATGTGTAATGCTGGTCCCTAGCCATTGAGCCAGTTGCCTATCCATGATATAGTCATTTTGTCTGCCCACATTCTGTATTAGAAGATCATGTGAAACTCTGTGAAAAGTCTGTCAAACCCATGCTAAGTGCAACTGTATTGTAGCAAAATTAGCAAAGTTTCACAGGAGGAGAATCTTCAGATTGTATTATACTAGCAAATTGTTGTATTCCTGGCACCAGCAGGATCCAGAAGCAGGAGCAGAACCCTCTCACAGGTTTAACTCGCTGCACCTCCCTCTGCCTTCCACTAGCAACAGAGATCTGGTGTGTCTGGACATGGCGAGGTAGGCACTCCTAAGCAGAGTACTGCTAGGGTTGTTGCAGAGATAGCACAGGCTCTGGATATCTGGTTTTATGTCTTCATGGCCATGCAATCTGTGGTGTCCAGTGGTGGGGTCAGTGTCCAGGGGGATGAGGGTAGTACAGCCAACTCCAGCTCAGCCATGAGCAGACTGAGATTGTAGTGGGCATTACCATGTAACTGCTAAGGACATGTTCTAACTTTTAAATACAATGCTTACTATGATCTTGGATAAAACATGTACTAGGCATTTGGAGTGATAAGAGGTTACTGAAGTCCAGATACACTACATGCACTGCATTCCTTACATCCACCCAGCTAGTTACTTTGTTGAAGAAGCGGGTCAATTTTGTTTTGTGCAATTTGTTCTTAGCAAATTTATGCTGATCAGCCTTCCCTCTTCCTGATCTTGAAAATTAATTTCTTTATGATATTCTCTAGTAACTTTTAGGGATTGAAGTCAAGTTATAATCTATAATTCTCTGCACCTTCTTTTTTGCCTTTTTTAAAAAGTTGGGAGCTTTCCTTGAGTTGAATCAGCCAGTGAAATGTTTTGGATTGTTCTGTATGCAAATGGAAACAAGCATAGGGGATCAGTAAAGTTCACTGCAGTTTTTGCCAAATTTTTAGGCCAGGTGACTTAACCCATTGAGCCATGTAATTCTATAGTACCCATGGGTTTGAATTGCCATTGCACTAATGTTTATCATGCTGCACAGCAACCAGTAAGGTGAGAAAGGGTGTGGTGCTGTGGAAATCAAAGTATCATTATTATTATTATGACCACACATAAGGCTTTATGAATTTCCTGTTCAAAGGGAAGGTTCAAAGGGCTTTTGAACCTGAAAGCTTGCTTAATAAATATTCTCTAACTATTTGGGTTGGTCTAATAAAAGATATTAAATTCACCCAAGGAACCTTGTCTGCCAGTAGTATTCAGGCATTTAAAGAAGCAGATAGTAATGTATTGGGTTCTGTGACAGATCTAAATCTAGTTAAATATCTACTGAAAGTCAGGTTATATGCTCCTAGGCCTAAATCCTATCTTGGGATTTAGTGTGTTTATACATGTGCTGGGCAGGGAAAGGCAAGGGGGTGGTACTTTAATTACAGTGTCTTTGAGAGCTACTTTAAATAAAGCGCCCAAAGCATCTTGTGTATCAGCATCCCCATGCCTAAAATAGCAGCAGGAGTGCTGATACACTAGATTCTGGAGGCTACTGGATTGCAGTAATTATCGTGCTCCAGCAAACTCAATTAACTGAGTCAGCTCTGACATCAGAGCAGCCTTGTTGCTCATATATAGGAAGCCTTTATTCCCATAGGCCTAAACACCTTGAGAATCTGGGCCTAGAGTATCAAGTGTAGATTAATAAATTAGGTCCCTAAATCACAAAAGCAATCCAGAACACCAGTGGCCATAAAAATATTTGATGCCTCAATTCATTTAACATCTATGCAGTGGATTGCAAACATCCTTAGACAATTAAACTTAAGCTTCTGTGCATACATATAAGTGCTCCAGTCTGAGCAGGTATGTGTCTAGCTCCCACTCCCACTTGAGCTCCTTTGCAATGTAAGGACAAGGCAGAATACCCCCAAAATGATGCCACATCCTCAAAAAGGTCCAATCCCTTTGCCATGCCTAGAGTATTCCTGATGCTGATACTGTGTATTGAATCCAACACAACACAACAGCAGCCATTGACCTTTTCACTCAAAAACACATCTGGAGGAGAAGATGGTTATAGTGTGTGCCAAACTTCTGTATGATAGCCTAATGGTGAAAGCATCTGGGACATGGGAAACTTGCTTCTCAGCTCCTAGAGGCAGATCCAGAGAGGGTGCTGTGGCTGCATCCCTCTTTTGCTCTGGACTGTACCGCAGGAGCCTCTGGGAACTTTTTAAAGTCCCTAAAGCAGATGAAAATTGTCCCTCCCTTCCCTTTCTGGCAGCTGTTGCTGCTTTCTGCACTGTCTCAAGAGTGGGGGAAGCACCATAGCTATTCTTGCCCACTGCCCAGGGGTGGGGCTCAGCTGAGCATGGAAACAGCAGCAGCCGGGATGGATGTTGAGGGAGGTTTCCTTTCCCCATGCTTGCTCTTGGAGGAACCAAGCAGGGTGGGAGAAACTCCTCTCCCACTGCATTGTTGTCACTGTTCCCACCCCAGTCAAGCCTAATCCTTGCACAGCCCACGTGGTTCTGGAGCTTCCCCACCCTGAATAGCAGAGGAAGCAGCAGTGGCAGGAAGGGGAGTTGGCAAGCGGGGAAGGAGAGGTAGGAGACATGCCTCTGAGCAGAAAGGGGAATGAAGGGGGGATTTTCACCTGCTTTAGGGACTTTAAAAAATCCCTGGAAGCTCCTGCAGTGCATTCTGCTCACACTGGTTGGGACTGATGAGGCTGGGAGCAGGGGGTGCACTGCAGTGAGGGTTGCTGCCTCTGCTTCCCGTTTTGGGAAATCCTGGATCAACTTCTGTCAGCTCCCCCTTAGTCAGAAATGATTCACATCCTAATCACACACTGGCTAAAGGCCTTGTCAAATGGGACACTCAAAACATGTTTTATTTAGATCATTAATGTACTGTATTAAAAGTTAGAATATGCTTACTATGTTCTCTAACAAGAGCTCCAGCTTGTTGATTGTCAGTTCCAGAACCAGAGTCTTAAGCAAGCTCCACTGTATTGCAAAAATGTTTTTTCAGGGGCTAGGGTCTTAACTGTTGGCCCCAGACCGAGCACTACACCAGGGCTGGTTCAAGACTTCAGTGCAGTGTGGGGGTCTAGACTAACAAATGGCCCAGGAACTGGACTGGGGTTGGTTTCATCTCCTGAAAACTATGTTTGCACTGCACTGAAGTCAGGTTGATACTGGTCTGGTCCCAACGCTGGGACTGACATCCCACTGATTGTGGGGGCCAGGCCCAGGATGGCAAAATGCTTGCATTATCTCCATGGAATAGTGGACAACAGTGCTATTTAAAATGATCTGGAGATGCTCCTCCCACTAAAAGTCCTACCTTGCCTACAATGCAGTCATGCATAGCGCATGTTTTACTGCTTGAATACAGAGAAGCTCATGTTATAAGTGTTACTTAACACCCTAAATATAATTTATGGCATGGCCCTAAAACAATACAGTATCCTATGCCTGTATGAAACAGTGTTTTCCAGCATTTACTAGCTGGCATACTCTATTAACGAGCACCACACTACCGCTGTGGCCGGTGCTGCCACCATCCACCACTCCATGCTGTCACCGTATGTAACCACCTAGCACTGCCACCACGCTTCTGCCATCTACCACCCTGTGCCACTCCCATGCGCAAGCCATGTGCAAAGCTGTCCACCATTGCAACTGCCATCCATCACCCTGTGCCACCACTTCCATGTGCAAGCCCCCACTCAGGCTCCAATATTTTTAGATAACTGACATTTTTACATTACCAGCACCTGGCATTCCCCACTTATGCCAGATAATGGAGATTTTACTGTAGTTAGAACATTCAGCTAGGAAGCAGATGTCCTGAGTTCAAATCCCTGCTCCTAGATCTATTTATGCATTTTACATAAGACAGGAAAAAAATGTGGTGGCAGAGCCCTGGCCCTTCCCCCAAACTAAGGGAATTGTTACACATTACACTTTAAGCTTTTGAAATGTTGATGGGTGTTACTGTTAACTCAAGTTTAGATCAGTCACATGTTCAGGCTAAAAATCTTTTCTGACTGTCCCCAACGTGTACAGCTGGCACTTGCTACTAGAGGGCTCGCAAAGAGGGGCCTAACTAAGAGCTGTGAGTTGCCACTGCAAGGTTGGTGAGCTAATTCTATCCTTGCTTCAGGTGACAGTGTCTGAGAGAGAGGCTATGGGGGGTTGGGCAGGAACATGAAGCATTAGTGGGATGAGGATGGGTAATGAAATGGGAGATGGAAAGGAAATGGGAGTGAGGGAAGGATGGTAAAATGCAAGAAGTCAGCCACTAAAGGATAAAAGAAAAAGAAGTAAAAAAAGAATGTAAAAAGAAATAAAGTGGAAGTAAATGAAAGAAAGCCTCATGTTTTAATAAACTGGGATCTGGGATTGGGGTGTTGATCTGGGGGTGGCTGGGAAGTGGGAGTGGTGAGGGAAGGCCCTTTTTGAGGAACTACTACCCCTGCCCAGAGTGGAAGCCTCAGCTTATAGGGACCTGATCCAGCCCCCTCCTTTGTTTCCCTCCCAATCCCTCAACTCCTGAACCTCACTCCTGAACCTATGTTTTGTGACATGGCTAGTAAAGCTATGACAAATTTCACTGACTGTTTTGTTTTTATGCTGCTTTGACTGAATTCAAGCTCGAAACAGTGAAACTGCAATGAAAGGCTTTGAAGCAGCCTCAAAATGTAATGAAGGCAGTCAAAATGTTTTGAAAGTTTCAAAATGTTTGGGGTTTTGAAGCTAGACTTGCTTGCAGCTAAAGAGAAACTAAGGAAAGGGAGGGGGAAGAGGAGGGAAGGACTGCTCTGATATTGACACGTGTAGCTGTCCAGTGACTGTGATCCTTCCCTGAGGTCCCTTACAATCCCAGTGCTCTGGGGGAGGGACAGAAAAACAGCATAAAAAGCATTGTTTGACCTGAGCTTTCTCTGTGCCTTCACATTTACAAGTGACATAAGTTTTGCTCTGAACAGTTTGAGGTGCAGTTTCCCAGACACCCCTGCACCTATCTCCTTGAAACTTGGCAGGCTTCATGGCCTCAGCGTGGGCTACCATCTTTGCAGTTTTCACCCCACTGTGCCTTAATACATACACACAGTGTTATCCAAGTCACGAGTTTTGCTTGTCAGCAGCCTGAGGTGCAGTTTCCCAGAAACGGCGCATAACTCTAATTCATATAAAAGGAACCTACTTTAAAATGCAACAAATACGGATATGTTTCAAGACCTCAACTGTACTGACCCACAGACCTAATTCTACCACTTTTACAAGACCCTTTTGGTACTCTCCAACAGCAGACAGTACACACAAGCACGGAGCACTATCATAATGGAGATGGCAACTACAGAAGCATGTGTTGCAGACAATGAGCAAGGAACACAGATCTGCACAAGAGGCTATATTTTGGTGCTCATCACTCCAACAGTGTGCTGCACAAAGCAACTGACTGTGAGTTTCCCCCACACAGATTGCATAAGAGTGAATTTACCTCACGTATAACAATTTTTTGGTATACAAATGGTCATCACATAACAGTGAACTTGCACATACAGAACTCAGATAAAGTGAGGGAAATCTGTAGTTTAATAGTTTGTCACCATAACAGAGAGCCAGGGACTGTCTTCTACTTTAAGGGAGAAAGCTCCCAGGTAGAATCCAGGTACAGAGAGACTCCAGGAGAGTGGACTACAGGAGAGCTGGCCTGAGTAAACAGTAGGAGTGTTTAATACAGAGCTAGTTGCTGTGTAGTAGTTCAATAGGACAATGCTAGCATGAGTAGTAGGAAGCCTATTGTGCAGGAGTAATTGCTCCACAGAAGGATTGCAGGTTTCACCTTGCGCGGGAGACTAGGTACTGCCACAGATGGGTTACCAAGGAAACAAGGCAGTGAATCAATACAATGACCACCTGCAGACAACCCATGGGTCACCTGACCAGAGGGGGGCAGTCCTCTGGCCATATATGCCAGAGCCAAGGCAAGCCAGTCTGGCTCTGTGAGCTGCAGGGGAAGGAGCCAGGACCACAGCCACCCCTGGGACCACAACGTATTACAGTCCCTCAGGTACTTTTGAGAATTCAACCCTGAATGAAAACGTAGTTTTCTGGATTTTCTCACCAATCGCAACAGAAGAAACAGGTAGGTAAGGCTAACCTCAGGAGGGAATATATAGTACATTATTAGCCTGTTGAGACAGAGGAAAATCACTTAGCACAATGAATTTATCCACAGAGCCAGAAGAGATAAAAATAGATTTCTCAAGTCACAGCTCAACAGAACATGTCAGCCTGATGTTCACACACTATATCACAGCGACTTTTTATAAGGAAGAATTGCAAATAGTGAACTGGCTGCAATGAACTTCAACTGATACTGTGACTAAAATGCCCTTCAGTGGACAAGAAAGAATTTTCTTGTGCTGGTGAGCTGCAGTAACTCTCCTGTCATCACAAAGTAATAGACAATATTCATATGATGTCAACAAAATTAAAACTTCAGATGACTGTAATTGCTTCCTGTTAAACACATTTCTTTTTGGTCATCTAAATAACAGTTGTTAGTTGTCTAAGCAACATTTTGACATTTGCATGCAGTTGGGGATTCTACACTATGCATGTAGATTACTAGATATACATATCACTAAGCTTAGAACCTAGAAAAAAGACCTGTAGTAGGAGGCCCATCCATATTTTAGCTTTCCCCTCCCAGCTAACTGGCTAGGCCTCTTCTCTGAGAAACTGGAGACCAGTTGTCTAGTTCTCCCCTTTCCCCACAAGGGATCAGAACCTATACATCTCTTGATTTCTTAGTATTGTACTTTATCCACAAGGCCATAGGGCAGACATTGCCAGGTTAAAACTGAGTCATGTACTTTACATTTTTAAAATGGATAGAGGACAGTATAGAAAAATTTGCCTTGCTGGGAGCAAAGTTCCCAGTGTCCAGGGGAAGTAGCAGCCATCTCACTGGCCACACATACCCTCAGACTTGTTCTCTTCCTCCTGGCCCCACACATCTCTCCCTCTTGACTACCCAGGAAGCCAGCTTCAAAAGGAGCACTGGTGGTGCTGAGTAGTACCTGAATGGTAGAGTGCTGTGCTGCAAAGTCAGAGAAACAGAACCCAGACCTCTGACTTCTCAAGTGAGTGTCCTAAATCACTCAGTTATTGAGGCTAAAACATGGGAGCCCCCTTCTCCTCTTCAGTTTAATGGCAGCTAGGCCACAGGCAACTTCAGTGCATGCATCCTCATTAATATGGCCAAACACTGCTTCTGAGTGATACCTTTACTAGCAACTCAATGTCCGTCACCCATAGCAGTTTTAATAACCTCTTAGTGTTTTTCGATGTAGGCACCTGTTCACTTAGACTTACACCAATTGATTTTATTAAGGCTGCCTGAACAATCTTCAGTACAGACTCTCAAAAGATACCTACACAGGGAAGTTGGCCAGCAGAACTACAATAGAACAATACTAGTAGGGCAAGAGGTTTATCCCTCCTTTCAAGATCACCTGGATTCTCTTCCTTGGAACTGAGAATAATCACATCCAAATAAAAAGCACTGGAACAGAAAGGTTGTGGAATCTCTGCTTTGGAGGTTGTTAAGACCCAGCTGGACAAAGCCTCGACTGCGTTGATATAGTTGGGGATGGTCCTTCTCTAAGAAGGTGGCTGAAGTAGGTGACCTCCTTGAGGTCCTTTCCAACCTTAATTTTCTATGATTCTATGATACTAAAATCACAGTCCTGAACTATTGCACAAGAAGTAGAAGTAGTGCACCAACTCCCATCCTCCATTGTCAAAAAGTAAGATTTTTCCATCCAAAGAAGAAAGGCTTGGTAATTTTTTTGAGAGTCAGACTTCCTTTAGCTTTATTACCATGGTCCCTTCCTTTGGCTGGTCTTTCACTCATTTAGTAATAACTTATACCAGTCTTTTCTTTTCCACCTCTCTTTTCTTTCAGAGTTTCTAACTCCTGTCAGTTGCAGTTCCCTCCTGCTAGCCCAGCCTTCCTTTTATTTTCTCCTAAATCTGATTCCCACCCTTGACAATATAACTAGGCAACTTGGTTTCCAGTGGCGATGCATGTCCACCCGTGAGCACCACAGCCACTTCTGGAAGCGCCATGGCTGTTTCCGGAAGTGCCACAGCCACTTCCAGAAGCCGGTCCATGAGGTCAGCCACAGGGACCCCCTCCCCAGTCATTGACTGGTCCATGCCCGCCCCCCCTCCAAGTAAGGTGGCACCAGTTGCCCATGTCTGTTTCCCATAGAGTTCTCTCCTATGTAGGCAAAGGTTTTTTGGGGTAGATGTGATATCTTTTATTAGACCAACTAAGTAGTTGGAACAAAGTTATTTGCAAGTTTTCGAGCACAACTGCCCTTTTTCAGGCACAGGGAGATTCTGTAGTTAGGAGTAACTTATGGATGTCTTTTATGGAGAGAGATATGAAGTAACTACAGTCTCCCTATTCCTGAAGAAGGGTGCTTGTCCCTGAAAGCTTGCAAAGAACTTTGTTCCAACTACTTAGTTTGTCTAATAAAAGACATCACATCTACCCAAAGAACCTTGCCTGCCTATGTCCTTAGACAAACATGGCTACAACCAAAAATGCTTCTTTCCTATATAGCATTTATAAGCCTGATCGCAAAGCTTCTCGTCCCTCCTACTCTGAAAGAAAGCACTAATGTCTCTTATAAAAGCTGTGTTTCTGCTATGTGGAAAAAGATTTAATGTTCTTTTATTTGTTTTCAGAAGTTAGGAGCTCACAACACAGGTTGAATACAAAGTGATTCCTTGACACTCTGTAAATGCTTCTGGCAGTTATGTGTACATCATATCTTGCAAGGCACTTAAGTCTTGATGAGCTCCATGAGGGATGCCACTAACCCTGAAAACATACACACATTTCTCACAATATGCCACCAGACAAAGGAAGGAGTAGAGAACCTCCACAGAGCCTGGGCCTTGTCTCTTAAAATGTCTATGGACCAAAAGGGATCCAATAAAACAGATTTCTTCACGCCAGTGGTGCACTTTGTAGGAAGTACAGATAATCTGTTAAGGAGTATGGGAGGGTTGCTACAGATTCTAAATTAAATTAAATATTAAATATGTATAATATAAATATATTAAATTAAATATTAATATAAGTATTAAATATGATAGTATCATCCAGGTAGGTACCCATGTAGTACCCATGGAGACCAAAGGATTCTAGCTGCTGGAACATGACTATCGTGCCTGGGTGGCCAAAACTCAGAGAAATCCTACAGGACAAAGAAAATGGTTTTCTTGTATGATTCTTAAATTAGCAGAATTGACAGTATCCCTTCGTGAGGTCCAATGTGGTTATGCACGTAGTCTACCACTATCTTTCTATAAACTCCTCCATTCTTGGCACTGGCTATCCTTCAAATTTTATCACAGAATTTGACTTTCTTGTGCAAAATCATATCAAGCCACCCAGTTTGCAAACTAGTGCTACAGAGATGCATCACTCTCTGTGATTTCACCATAACGCTGAGCTTCCTTATTTTTTTCCACCTCTTCCTAAAGGCCCGGCAATTTCTTAGATATGTACCATAAACATCCACAACTATCATTATGTTTCTGTGCCCTTAATCAAAGCTGGATTTCCAGTTCATGTTTCCCAAGATGAAATCAGAGCTGGTATCCATTGTTGCGAAATATTACTGTATAGTCAAGGGATTATTCAGCCTTTCAACCAGGAGGAGCATCCATAAATTAGTCTCTCAGAGAACAAAAGTGGTAATTTATTTTGAAAGTTTTGGGGAAAGCCTTGTGATCATTTTTGGGAATCGTGATAGTGATTATGGGTTCTGCAGTCATTAACCCAGAACCTGTTCCTAGATGTGGAGCTGATTTAAACTCAGTTGTCTTCATTGTTTGGCATGCATGTTCAATAGGTTCTCTTGTTGCTCTTACATATTATGAAATTGTACAAGATTTCCCCTTTTAAATGGCAAATTGTACAACACCATTTGCTGTTTTGAATATAACAACATTTGAAGGAGAGTTTTTTGCTTATCATGAAACTGAGCACCAAAAACCAAAAAATAATAAAACCAGTAAAAAGACTGGGTTTTTTTACTGCCTTGCAGTTTTATTCAGAATCATCTGCTTTTATTCCAGTTTGTTTAACCACAGAGAACAATTTGTTCCAAAATTTTGCTGTGAACCATTTCTAACCAGATTGCTTACAAATGTAGAGGTAGGAGGGGTTCCTCAAACATAAACAAGTCAAATGTAAACAGTTTCTCTAGGAGTAAAAAGAAGTAAAAGTACCAAAGAGCTAAGAAAAATTATCAGTAATTGTCAAGGACAAAGAAAACTTACTGAGTCAAAAATTGATCAAACCAAAACAGAATTAAAATATTTATCTTTGGAAAACAACAATGAATCAAGCAAAATGTTTTTAAAATATTTTTATTTTTTCTTCATTTTTTTTAATTTGGATCTGTTCTTAACAAACAAAACCATTTTGAAATGAAAGATCAAAAATTGTTTTGAAAATAATTAAACAAAACTTCAAGATTTTATTAAATAATATAAATAACCATATTTTAATAGAAAAATGTGCACTCAAATGGTGTATGCACAATTGTAATCATGCAATTTTTGCAACAATAAAAAATATTCAAAATACTCAGATGGGCCTGAGCCATGAAGACATGTTCTGCTCTGTGTGATGTTCTAGTTTGGGCCCATTAGAGATGTAGGGCTCTGTCAAATTCAGAATGGATGGAGGACAGACCCAGGGCTTCTCCTATGGGTTCATTTCTAACTAAAACCACACCTAAGGAGGGGTACTGATTGTACTGGCATAGTTTGCCTATAAGAAATGTAGCAGCCTCTAAAAAATGGACCAACCTGAACAGTATTGAAAGGGCTGCCTGGCAGAGATACAGAGTTTGTCCCAGAGGGGACACTGTGGGCTCTGAGGGCAAGTAAAGCTGTTTGGGAGCAGCCCTGTTGGAAGTGGGAGGGGTGATGTAACCCCAGCAAAGTTTTGAAAGAGAGCTGTTAGCAAAAGCCTGGGAAGGGCCCTGAGCTGAGATTGGCTGAGAGGCTTGGATAAAAGGGGGAGCAGTTTTCCCACATGAGGGGAACGAGAGAGAGAGGGGGCTGGAGACTGGATTCAGAGCCTCAGCACAGTGGCCCCTTGGAGAGCCCCTGAGAGGCCTGCAGGAGCAAGAGTGGAAAACCTGCAGCGTCAGGATCAGGCAGGAACTGCTGGTGTGGAGAATCCAAGTCTGGAGCCAGGGCAGGGACTGCTGGAGTCTGCCCTAGTTTCCCTGATGGGTGAGGGGCCCCAGGGGCAGGCAAAGCCCAGGAAGGGGCTGCATTTGCCAGGGCTGTGAGGCTGTGTGGGGCAGGAGGGTTGCTATAGCCTGCAGCCCAGACACTGCTCACAGCAGAACCAAGGAAAGGGGTCAAAGGCAGGGGAAGGCTGTTATGCAGGAACTGCAGAGGAGCTGCTGCTTGCTGCCCAGAGGCCCTGGGAACACGGAGATGGGCACAAGCACCAGGGAGCATCCACAGACCACATGCAGGGACACAGACAGTCCCACTCCCTGAGATACCCTGCCGGGGCAGTGCATACGGGATCCCCAGAACACCGTGTGCAAGTGAGAGATTGTATAAATAAGTTCTTGAGGGTTTTTTAGTCAGTATATCCATGTGCTTATTTAATGATTATTTGTTATGTTGTAAATAAGTAAATCTTGTAAATAGTTTGAGAACTGTCTTTAAGGGTGCTTGATTGTAAGGGGAGGCTCTCCACTTGGGGGGCACTGCAGCAGTTGCCCAGGGAGGCTGGACAGGGCTACTGGCTACCAGGTACCCCAGGATCCCATTATTCAGGTGAGGGCGCATGCAGTGTCATGCCCAGGGTTACAGAAAGATAACTATTTGCACTGTTATCCCAAGATTGTTCTATCTAGAGGGAAATGTCTAGGTATAAAGGATGTTCTAGGAAATGTTTCTCAGGAATTAGCTGGTAGACCTGCATAGCAACAGACCCGCTAACTGGCTATACTTTCAAAAACCCCACATGATCATGTAGATGATGCCTGCATTCAGTATTTGTGGAACCTTAGTGTGAGAATACATTTCCTGTTTCATTGATACAATACTGTATTACAGTACTGTTCCTGTAGCCTAATGGGTATAGGTACCCAAGGAAATGTACAGGCAGGCTTAGCTGCAAGAGAGTACCAAGATATATTTGGGAACATGATTAAAGAACTCAGCATATTGCCCTTTAATTTAACACAGCTATTGAATATACCTTGTATCATACAATGCAAGTCAGCCTTTGTTGGATTACTATTCTTCATTGGTTCTGCTAATACAGATCCTAGCTGAAGGTCACTACTAGCAGGAGTTCTGCCAAAAATGGGGTGCAGGCGGTCAAAATGGTGTAGGGTACCTACAACGTTCACTGGACAGGGAACCTGCCAACCCAATACCAAAAACTGATGGCAAAGGGTAGAAAGGGACAATAAAGGGCATTGGTTTAATGCATGACCTAAGAAACCTAAACTACCATACGTCTCAGGAAGCCCCTCCGGAAAACATTGGAAAAGAAAAGAAAAATAAACCCATGCCCATTCAGGGATTCAGTGCAGTCAAAGAATGTCTACAAAAGACTTGGGTTCAGCTCATTTTAAACATAAATATGCCCCAGAGTGAACTATTGTTCCAGGGGTGTACTTGGTAGTTGTGTTGGTCTGAGACAAGAAGACATACAAAAAACTAGAACTCTTGGTTCCAAAATGATACCCATATTAAACCAACTGGGAAATCACAAGAAAATTGTCCTTTTCTGCAAACTTCCAGGATCAAAGTCCCTTGATCAGGCTCTGGGTAAGTATAGATAGTACAAGATGGTAAAAAAGTCCCCATAGATAGGAAATAAACTTCATTTTTGCACACAGGGAGTTGAAGATGGAAGTCTATCCCTCTGGGTCCATGAGAGTGTCTTTGTGAGTTGTGCTGAGTAGCTCTTTGTCATGTAGATCAGGTAGAATTCCTTCCCTGGTGGTGGCAGGTGGCAGGCAGGAGGTAAAATATATATATATATATTTCTTGTTGTTCTGTAATGAAGTTTAAAATCCCAAACTAAGTACAGCCCTGAAACATGGAAGATGCTGAATTTTAGCCATTTTTTAAAATTTTAAACTTCAATGCAGAACAGGAAAGATTGTTTACCTCCCTGTGCCATCTGACACCTCCAGGGAAGGAATTCTATTTGATCTATACATCAAAGAGCTACTCAGCACAGCTTATAACGACACTGTCATAGACCTAGAGGGACAGCCTTCCAGCTTCAGCTCCCTCTGTGTAAAAATTAAGTTTATTTCCTACCTATGGAGAGTTTTTACCATCTTGTACCATCTATATTTTTCCCAGAGCCTGACGAAGGGACTTCAATCCCAGAAGCTTGCAGAAAGACAATTTTCTTACAATTTCCCAGTTTGTCTAATAAAAAGGTATCATTTTGGAACCAAGAATTCTAGTTTTTTGTATGTCTTCTCTATTGATTTGTTAGCATATTGTGCTGTCACAAATATCACATACTGTTAATTCTGAGCCAGTAATGTGAAAATAGGTCTGCAGGATCGTTTCTCATTTTGAAATGGGAAGTTGCATACAGCACCTAGCACGATAAAGCATCATGATTTTACAGGCAGGTAGAGATCTATTAGTCTAAACAAACAAACAAACAAAATACACACACACACCTCTGGAAGCTCATTAATATACCTGGTATAGCCAGGATAGATTTCTTTCTCTGGACAGGCTGTTGATTTACATTAAAAATTATCTCCACCATAGGTGGGATGAGATGGAAGTCTGAATGTAGAATGAAAAGAGAAATTGGTATTCACTGGTGTCCTATTATTGTCTAGACAGAAAAATGCTTGTGTATTTGTTTTTGTAAAATCCATTGTAAAACCAGAATAAAATGCTAACAACTGTGGTTGCGAGCAGAGGAGGAGGTTGGGTGTGAAGGGAAATGCAACAACAGTAAGTTTCATCTTAAATTCTGGAAAACCTTATCACTTCAAGCAAAGTTGAAGTGTTTAAAAATATGCAACCTCTATCAAGTAAAAAATCATCATAATCACAAATATCTCATTATCAAACACTGGTGCTTAATTAAGAAAAGATATTTAAAATTCATCCTATTCATTTTAAGTTATCAATTCTGACTAATTAATCAACTGAGGTTTGTTTTTTGGGATGGTCTTTAAATCTCTGAAAAATTCAAGCTCCTATAAATCAATACTGTTACTAAGTAAAAGTTTCCAGCATTTCCGGACTTGTGAATTAAATCAAGTTTACTATTATTTATTGTGGTTCAGAAGCTGATCTTCATTACAACTGTGTACAAAGACCAGTATCAAGTCAGACAACTTTTAACAGGGGCTGTGCTTCCCAATTTGTTATAACGGTATAACTTTTATCCAGAATTTACAACAGTTGAAATTTATCCATTAATATGAACCCAAACAAATTTTTATTGTGATTGTAAGGGGATTACATAGGTGAAAATAAGGGAGGAATTAGTCACAAATTACATTTGCTGTTTTAGGGCAGGTCCCCAAGTGCAGGGGTTTGCACTTGTAGGCTGCGTCCAGACAAGCATGGCCATGCAGTATATGGTACCACAGACCAATCTGCAGTGCCACACACTGCACATGCAGGCATTTCATGCACTGTTACCTTACAGTGCAGAGGGGGTTGACCCCTAGAGATCCAGGAGTCAAAAAAACCTGCACAGAAAGAAAGCAGGGAGGCACACATGGGAATAGTCCACACCACCCAAAACTGGAGCCTGGCTGTCTGGTTCCATACTCTAGCTGCTGACTAGGTAACACAGGTTCAGCTTCTCCAGCCCCCAGGACCCCAGGTAAGGCTGCTGGGGCCAGCACAATTGCTGGCCCCAGTCATCTCTATCCCAGAGGGTGTATGGCATAGGCATTCCCCAGGAACAACTAGCGGTGGCACAGGGTGTCCTGCTGCTTGTTGTCCCTGGAGAACCAAAAGTCTGCATTTGTCTTGATGCAACCAGAGAGGCACAAACAGCAGCAGCACAAATTTGCATCTCTGCTGTATGCCCCATCACACACCCCTGTTCATGCCCTTCAATGCTCAACAAATTGTCCCACATAGAGGTAGGGGAGGCCAGGACCAGAAGCATAATCTGGTGTCCTGGTGTAGCAGGGGCACTGATCCAGCAGCACAGAGCTTGGTCAGCAGCCAAAATGTTGCTCTAGATGACCAGTCCTCTGTTTCTTCTGGTGCACGATACTCAAATGTGTTCATCACTGCTTTTTTCTCCAGAGTTTTTTTGCTACCAGGATTTCCTGGTAGCAAATTTTGCCACCATGCTGCAAATTTGCATTTCTATGTTCCCTGTGTGCAACTTGTGGCACCAGAAAGTGGGTTATGGCACCAAAACCTACATAACCTTGAACGTGATGACCTGTCCATAGAGGTAAATTTGCTATAGAGGCAAAGTCTGCTATAGAGGCAAATTTGGACAGGCATGTTCAGTTGTCAATAAATTTCTATCAGGGAAAGTTTATGTCTTGACAGTACAGTCTGGAACAGGGTTAAATTTGTCAAGATAAAAGGGCAGGGCGCAGTTTTACCATCCCGCATAAACTTTCAAGATGTAATTCTGCATCAGGAGGAAACCCAAGACCTCTAGCTGCTTCAGACCAGAAACCTAAACCTCAGTTTACATATCTCAGGTGGGCATCCTGGCTATAAGGCCGTTGGCTAGTCCACTTTCTATGACTTTCTCTCTCTCTTCTTGGACAGGAGCTCTTCCATTTCCTTAAATATTCAAATGAAATATTCTGCAACAAAAGTATTTGAGCATAGTTCTCCACATCTCATGTGAATGCCTTCAACACAGGGCTACTTTCTATTCAAAACTAGTATGGGAGGAGGAACAGAGGGCAAGGTGAGGAAGGAAAGGCAAAAAATTCCATCTTCAATCTTGAAAAATCTTCTCAGAAAAAAAGCTGCGTGGAAATTGGTATGATCCAACGAAAAACACCAGTAAATAAATATTTCCCAATGAACAAAAGTTTAGTTGAAAATTTCTGACCAACACTAGCTTGGATCTTATATCTCTCTTGCTCCTCTCTATTTACATAGCTCAGGTAGTACCAAGAGAAAGAAAACTGCTTGCATCTCCTCAGCCAGTATAGAGCTTCACAGCAGATAGGATAGTCAAGGAGCTGTCATGGCCAGAGCTTCTTCTGGTCCAGCTGTTCCCAAATGATAGAAGAGCCATAGAGGACCACTGCCAGCTTTCATATGTTAATATAGCATCCAGGCTACACCACCCTATCGGAACCAAGAAAAGGGTCATGTCCAACTTTCTAAAAGTCACTTTCTTCATTTATGTTCTATATCAAACAGAACTTGGCAATATCATAGATTGTGGTGAATTCATTTTACAATTATAGTGCTATTTGGTTAGTATATAAAACAAACATGTTTTCATGTCAGTATACCATTTTCATACTTTAATCACACATGCCAATACTAAAAATGAATTTTCTTTGTAATTTTGCATCATGGAGAATCACAGGTTCAGCTTTTCCTCTATGCAGTCCCTCAATCAGCCCATGACAATATAGTGGTCATCATGAAGGATAGGAATCTGACAGCCATCATTTGCACTGAGATGCCAAAGTATTTGCTAATATCCTAACAGAGGAAATATTTTAGAGTCCACTGTGTGATAAATATTGTGGACAAGCAAAATAAATTAATGTCAGTGTCAGTAAGAAAGATACTATATTTACTTGATTCTAAGATGAGCCCCCCAGCCACCAAATTAACAGGAATAGAAAAGCCTCTCATCTTAGAATCATGTACGGGGGCGGGGGGAGCAGCTGCTTTGGCTCAGGCTCTAGCCCCTATCCAGGGTCAGGGCCAAAGCCACAACTGCTGCCTGCCTCCTCCCCACATTCCCCACTATATCTGCATCCCACAATATCCCTACCCCCACCACGCAGCCTCTGCTTTCCTACACACCCCTCTCTCTTTCCCACATATCTTTCCTACTTGCTTATAGGTTTCATCGAGGCTGCAGCCTGGGGCACTAAGCATGGCCCCAACTGAGCCCATAGCAGTGGTGCACAGCCCACGCAGCTGCTACAGGGCTGGGGCTGGAGCTGCAGTTCACACCCCAGGCTACAGCATGGATGAAGTCTGTTGACACAGAACAAGAACAATTTGGGGGAAAGAGGGAGCAAAGGCTGCAGCAAGGAAGAGGAACAGGGTCTGAGGGGGTGGAGGAGCTGAGGTTGTCACAGAGGGAGGCAGGCACAAGTAGGTGGAAAGCTGATATGTAAACTGAGGTTCAGGTTCCCACACCACCTGCCATCCACTGCCTTCCCTCTGTAGCAGTGGAGGGATAAATTAAAGACTACCCCCAATAATTAGATTCTATACATGGAAAATTATAACAAATTTATAGTTTTTTCATGTTTAGAACCTAATTATTGGGATCATTTTGAATTCAGGGTAATTTTAGATTTGAGAAAATATGGTATTACAATGATGGCTCTTATAAGTCCTCTCTCTCCCACTCCACATTTTCTTTGAGTATGAAATAGGATTGTTTATTGGGTGGATTCAGCCTTTTATGTGACATCACACAATTTATTATTTATTACCTTAAAAAATTCCCTTGTTTACCCAAGTCCTGAGATAAATTTGGTTTTGTTTCTTTCCCTTAGGAATCCAGTTGTTTATCACCATGGTGACTGCTGTAAGACATATTTACCACAAAACATTTATAGTGAGAAACATATCATCGGCACTTTCACCGCTGCAAGAAATATAAATATATTTTCCTCTAATTCCCTGGTTCTCCGCTTCAGCTCAAACCTATTAAACAAATTCATAGATTCATAGACACTTGGGCTGGAAGGGACCTCAGAAGATCATCGTGTTCAGCCCCCGGCCCCAGGGGCAGGAAGTCAGCAGGGATCATAGGGACCCCAGAAAGATAAGTATCCACATACATTTTGAAGGCATTCAAAGTGGGTGCTTGAACCGTCTTGGGTGGCAGTGTATTCCAAACCTTGGGGGCTTGGACAGGAAGGAAGTTCTTCCTTATGTCCAGCCTGAAACGGTCATGGAGGAGTTTGTGACCGTTCGGCCTTGTCATCCTTTGGGCACTCTGGTGAACAAATGTTTCCCCAGATCCTGGTGAGCACCCCTCATAAACTTATAGGCGGCCACCAGATCACCTCTGAGCTTGCGCTTGTCCAGGCTGAAGAATCCTATGGCTCTCAGCCTCTCATCATAAGGTCTGGCTTCCTGACCTCTGATCCTGCATGTGGCTCTCCCCTGCACTCTGTGAAGCTTCTTCACATCCTTTTTGAATTGTGGTGCCCAAAACTGGACACAGTACTCCAGCTGCAACCTCACCAAGGCCAAGCACAATGGAAGAATGATGTCCTGGGATTTGCTTGAGAAGCATCTGTGGATTCAAGCCAGCATTTTGCTCGCTTTGCTAGCCGCAGCGTCACATTGAAGGCTCACATTCATTTTGTAGTCAATCATGACTACCAAGTCCCTTTCATACATAGTGCTAGCCAGCATAGCACTGCTGAGCCTGTAAGAATGCTGCAGGTTTTTCCTCCCAAGGTGGAGAACCTACCCATTTCCTGAAACTGTCAAGGTCTGCCTGGATCACCCTCCTGTCCTCAGGTATGGATGCTTTACCCAGAGTTTGGTGTTGTCGGTGAACTTGGCCAGTCCGTTTCTGACACCAATGTCCATATCACTGGTGAAAATGTTAAATAGTATAGGCCCTAGGATAGAGCCTTGAGGGACTCCACTGGTCACAGCACACCACAACAATTGACTTCTATGAACCACCACCCTCTGGGTCCTACTATGGAGCCCATTCCCCAGCCTCAGATCATGATGAGATCGAGGCCAAAGTTAATCAGTTTTGCCAAGAGGTGATCATGGGATGTGAGATCGAAGGCTTTTTAAAGTCAAGATATATGACATTAATCTTTTCTCCTCTGTCCAGGTAATAGATCATCTGGTCATAAAAGAAGACGAGATTGGTCAAGCAAGACCTACCAGCAACAAACACATGCTGGCTATCCCTCAGGATGTTGCCATCAGCCAGTCTGTTAAGAATGGCCTCTTTGATAATCTTTTCCAAGACCTTCCCAGGGATGATCGGCCTGTAGTTTGCCAGATTCCCTTTCCTCCCTTTCTTGAAGATAGGCACCAGATTGGCCTTCTTCCAGTCCCTGGGCACTTCACCAGAGCATCAGGAGTTTTTGAAGATCTGTGCTAGGGGCTGGGCTATGATGCTAGCCAGCTCCTTGAGTACCCTGGGGTGTAAACTGTCAGGGCCAGCTGACTTGAAGGTATCCAGGCTCTCAAGGTGTTCCTTCACAAGATCAGCATTGATGGAGGAACGTCCCAGTCCCTTGGGATGTCCCCTGCCCACTATGGGACAGGGAAGCCCAGGTGAGGGTGATTTCTTACCCTCCATCAATTTGTAGTACACAGAAAATCTGTATAGATAGAATTTAAGTTAAGCTGGCTTTAATTTCATGCTCTGCCCCAGATTTCCTGGTCAACCTTGAAAAAAATTGCTTATGGCTGAAACTTACTTCATTTTACAGGCCCAGTGACAGTTACCCAGCTGCATAATTGCTATTTTTGTACTTATGCTTGTTTGGGTCCATGAGTTCTGATTATGAACAGGAGCTTGGGCATTGCCCTGCCAGATCTGTGTCTCTGTACACCTGTATTCATGTGTAATTCCTGAAATTCAAGCCTGGAAAAAACCAAGAGGAGGACCTTCCCATAAATTAACCCAGTAAAGTAGTACATAAGGCATTGGTTCTCAACCTTTTTTGTACTGGGACCCATTTAAGTATCAGTGGCCAGTCCTGACCCACAGCCTCCTGGCCTTGCTGGTGCCCTGCACTCCCAAGCCACATACCCCTGGCTCTGCCAGTGCCTCCACTCCTGACTCACATTCCCCTGCCCCCTGAGCTGGAATACTGCCAGCCTGCCGGAGGAAACCCATGCTTTCTTGTGTTTTTCCAGGACTTCCTCACAACTGTTTCAAATATTCTTGCTACCTGCTTTTGGGTTGTAAGCCACAGGTTGAGAAACACTGGTCTAGGCCACTCAGCCAGGGAGCAGGAGACCCAGGTGAAGCTATGCCACTGTACCTTGCATTTAATATTTACTAGAAATAAAGAAGTAGGAAAATTTCTGCCCCACTGGGACTAAGGATTTAAGATAGAACTCAAGGCCCACTGCATATTTCAGTGGCACACTTTATCTAGTTTAGTCTTTTCTTCCTGCCCCTACAGTTGCTTGCCCAGGGGGCCAATTTCAAAGTGAGTGCTGGAAAAAACACCTAGATAATACATAATTTGTGGCCTACTTGTAAAAGACCTGTTAGAAGGCAATGAGACAATTTTAAACCCCATCTGGATGATGGAAGCCTAAAACCTGGGTTTCCTGGTTTTAAGCAAATGTCCTAACCACTCAGCCACTGGGGCTCAGATATGGGAAGGCGCTCATCCTTCGGTGTATAACACCTGCATATTTTTTTGGTCATGTACACGTCTATGACTATGCTTGCCCAGTATGCTTGTGTACCTCAGGTGTCAACAACCTTCTAGTATGGTGGGCTGACTTTTTTGCTACCTATCTGACACTGCCAGGTACTGCTCCCCTCTGCAGCACCACAACCACCTTCTACCACTTCTGCCATATCCTGCCAACTGCCATCCCTGACTTTAAATAAGGTTTAATCCAGCTGCAGTGGTAATCAGTGTCCACCAGAGAACAGACTACAGACAGCATGGACATTATTAGTACAACACAAGCCAGGGAAGGACAATGTGCCGGACTGAGATGAGTACTAATGAGAACCCTGTGCCACTGCAGACCTGCTCCAGTCACTCACTCACTTTACAGACCAGGTCTGTCCAGCAGGCAATACTTGGCAGAGCCCTGGCTACATAGCTACATACAGAGCTACTCTGCTGCATGGCCTAATGAGCATGTTCTAAAGCTGAGCGAGGCTTTCCCCACAGCAAGCAGGCAGTGGCATCAGCTGTGGATGCCACAGCAGGGTCAGAAGCCTAGACACAGAACCTTCCATTGGCATCCACAGCTGAACCACTGCTGTCCTAGCAAGGTAGAAGCTTCCACCTGGAGTCCTGACCCATAAACAGCCAGTGGCATCAGCATTAGATCTCAGCAGGAGCTTCTGTTCCACTGGGTGGGCAGCAACATCTCTGTCTCTTCTCTTCTCTCAGAATCTCTCCTTCCTCCCCACTTCCCCCCACGGACCTGCCGGGGGGCCTGGCCTGGCGCCGCGAGGGCCTCAAGGTCTTGGGCGTGTTCCTGGGGCCACCAACCTTCATGGCGTGCAACTGGGACGGTCTCGAAGAGGGGGTGGAGGCCCGCCTGCAACGGTGGCGCTGGCGCCTGCCCAGCCTTTCCTACCGGGGGCGCATTCTCATTATCAACAACCTGGCAGCAGCAACCTTGTGGCACCGGTGCGCCGTGCTCGACCCCCACCGGATCTGCTTGAGCGGATCCAGCACAACCTGGTGGACTTTTTCTGGGACGGGCGCCACTGGCTCCCGCGAGCTGTTCTTCATCTACCTGTCGCTGAGGGGGGCCAGGGTCTGGTTGGTCTAGCAAGCAGGATGGCGGCCTTCCGCCTGCAGGCCCTTCAGCGACTGCTCTACAGCGAGGAGCACCCACCCTGGCAACAACTGGCGTGCCGGTTCCTGCAGAGGGTCAGCACCCTTGGCTTTGACCGGGAGCTCTTTCTGCTGACCCCCATGCTCCTGAACTGGGCGGTGCTTCCAGCCTATTACCACAGCATGGTACGAGCCTGGCAGGCCACCTTCCACCTCCAGCCTCGAGCCCGGACTCTGCGTTTCCCGCAGCTGTTGGGAGAGCCTCTGGTTCACAACTCGGCCCCGGCGTGCTCTGTGCCGAGCCTGCCCTCTGCCAGCCTCACGGCTGCCCTCATCCAGGCACGCGTCCTCCGCCTGCACCATCTCCTCGACCTCGCTCGGTCAGCCTGGCTCTCGCCCAAGGAGCTGGCCGCATGGCTGGGCGTGCGCTCCATCCACGCCATGGGTCATCTCCTGCGTGACATCCGTGCTGCCCTCCCACCGCCGCCGGCAGTCACCTTGGACGAACATCTCCAGGCGCGCCAGATCCTGCAGGCCATGGATGCTGCGAGCAGGGCTTTCCCTCCGCTGCCGGTCACCCCGGCTGTGGCTGCAGAGTCAGCCAGGGGGCTGGGCACTCTGTTGCGGCTCCCCATGCCTCCCGACAGTGACACGGGTTACCCATTTGCCTCTCTGCCACGCAGAAGCTTGTATGCCTGGGTGGTTTGTGTCCGCCACACTCAGGTATTGGCAGACCGCCCCGATACACCATGGCGACGGTGCCTGGGGCCACCGGCTTCCCCACCAGCCCGCCCGGCGTGGCACACATTGTACAAGCCGCCGACTGCCAAGAAGACTGGCGACCTCCAGTGGTGGTTGCTGCATGGCGTCCTAGCCACTGGTACGTTTGCAGCCCACTTGGACCCAGCCGCGTCAACGGCCTGCCCCTTCTGCCCGGGCAGCGTGCAGGAGGATCTCTTTCATGCCTTCCTGGACTGTCCCCGCCTGTGGCCGCTCTTTGTCACCCTCAAGCCGCCGCTGCGAGCACTGGGCAGGAGCTTCTCAGAGACAACCTATGTGTGCTCCTACCCGTACGGGGAGGCCAAATGGGGCGCCATCTGCCTGGCCAACTTCTTGCTGGGCCAGGCTAAGGTGGCCATCCTTAAGAGCCGCCACAGCCGGCTTACCAACACCGGCTCAGATGATGCGCTGTGGCTCTTCGGCCTCCTGGTGCGGGCGCGCCTCTCACTGGAGTTTGAGAACGCTGTGCTCCGGCGGGGGGTGCCCGCCTTCGAAGACCTCTGGGCCCTTGAGGGAGCGCTGTGCCATGTGGAGGACGGCCGTCTC
>JAGPOW010003182.1:32070298-32131143 GCA_030014935.1 Caiman crocodilus
TCTGTATGTCTTGGAAATGGCTTCTTTTTGATGTGGTCTAATGGTATTTTTGCTTTCTGTACCTAACCTTTTGTGGAATAAAGTTGTTAAAAAGTCAAAGTCCTCCCCACTTCCCTTCAGAACCTTGCCAAAGCTGACGCTGCCACCTGCCCAGCACGGCAGCAGCTCTTGCTTATGTCCACAGCTGAGCACTGGGGCTCCTGATGAGCTATAGCTTCACTCAGAATCTGCAGGGAGGGAAGAGGAGAGAGGGAAGGAGAGGGACAAAGAGAAGAGACAGGAAAAAGAGAAGAGACAGACAGAAAGAGAAGAAACAAACACAGACAGAGACAAGGAGAGGGACAGATGGTTTTGGCCCTCAACAGGTCCCCAAAACTCATTAAGTGGCCCTCCAGTCACAATAATTGCCCACTCCTGCCCTAGACACCACTGTAGTACAAGTTAATACAACAATCTTGTACTAAACTGAACTGCTATTATTTTAAGAAACAATGCACATACTTGCCACCTACAGGAAATGTGGATGTTCTCGTTCTTCTCAAAAGCTATTAAGTTCTGGCTCACTGTGGGATAGATTTAAATAGTAGTGTCACATGTGCCACAGTACAGAGCCATATGGCACAATGAAATAGATTGTCTTTGTTACAATGTAGGTATTTTCCAAATGCCTATCCACAGAAGTGACTAGTATGTATTTTGTGGCCAGAAGTATCTCTGGCATGCTACATACTTTTAGTAACCAATGTAGCACTAGCAGCTGCAACACTGGTGCTGCTTTTGTTATTCATATAGCAGTTTCTTTTATTAAGGAACTCCAGGTTTCAAGACAGTTTTTGGATCAAATCTGTTTTAGCAGATTTCAGTAAGGTATACAGAATTATAGCTTGTAAATCTCAAACAAGCAACACTCCAGACAAGACTATTACTGTAAACAACTCTACTTTACACAAAAAGTTAAGGGCTGGAGACTATGGCTAAGGCTCTTGTTTCCCTTATGGATAGGGAACCTACCAAATTCTTAATTTTGTGGAGTTCGCAAAATTCAGCATTGCCTGCAAAATCCACAAAATATACAAAGCCTGTGGGGAAAAAAATTACCTAGTGCTATGGCAGCTCACCAGGGTAGGACAGGGGGAAGAAGGGGCTGCTGGCAAGATGGCTGCCACTTCCACCCCTCACACTGATTGGCTGTTTTGGGCTGTCTGTCATGTGGCCCTGCCACTCTCCACCAATTGGATGGGGGGGCTGCATGATGAACAGCCCTTGCAACCAATCAATAGCAAGGGATGGGGACATCAGCACCCCTCAGCCAGTTGAAGGTGGGGACTGGACTTCATCTGCAAAATGGCTTCCCAGGCCCACATACTAC
Organism: Caiman crocodilus; assembly: GCA_030014935.1. Classification (NCBI taxonomy): domain Eukaryota; kingdom Metazoa; phylum Chordata; order Crocodylia; family Alligatoridae; genus Caiman; species Caiman crocodilus. Next base: position 32,071,668 of record JAGPOW010003182.1, read on the forward strand.
CAGTAAATTCAAGGGGCATCCCCCATCAATTAGGTAGGTCCCTACTTATGCAACTGTGATTTGTTAATAATCCATGTTCAGTGTCCCAACACTACAAGAATGAGTATCCTAGAAATCCCAGCAGTAACACAAATGATGGACCAAATCTTAAGTCAATGAAGATATGATGATTTACATAGTTAAGTATATGGACTTATATGCTCACAGGATAAGTTTCTTTATCTTATTTTTACATGGTTACCAGAAAAATCAAGCTGGAAGTGTGTTAGGAGAAACAAGATAAGTGGCATATTGGCCATGTGGCAGGCCAATAGTGGGTGTCCCTGTGCTGAGCCACCCACTTCACTGTTCCCAACCACCTTCCAGGCTCTGAGTGCCTCCCTGGGGGTGCCTCATGTCTAGCTGACCCCCTTCCTGGAGCACACCTACTATCCTAAGAGTGGGTTTTCTCTGATACTGCTCAGCCCTATACCCTATTCCAAACCTACTCCTTGTAAAATTCTCCTTTGTACCTAGCATGGGAGACTCGTTGAGAGTTGGTCTAGATTACACCTTGGGGTCCCCTTGGTTCAGCTACCTGAAGGAGAACACTGGTTGTGCTTCAGAATGAGGAAAACACCCCAAGTTCTTGAAGTGGGTTGGGTAGCCTCAAGGACAACTAGGCCTCTGTTTCCCAAGGGGACAGAGCTAGGATCAGGCCAGACCCTGGGTGGGTGGCAGCACTACCTCCAGGCTAGTGGGTGTGCTCCAGGAAGAGGGCCAGCTCAGGGAGGCACTCAGAGCCTGGAAGGTGACCAGGTGCAGTGAGGTGGGTGGCTCAGTGCAGGAGCACCCCCTACTGGCCTCCCACACATAGTGGTAATGTGGGATCTGACAACCTGCTGTACTGAAGGCATAATTTGGGGAAGGAAACAGAGTTACTGAAAAACCTTGAGCAAATCTCTAAATTGGCAATCAGGTCAACTGGACAGTGTAGATAGCTAGGATGGCTGATAAGTATGACCATATGATGGTGGCCAACTTGAAAGAGGTGACGAAAGAGAGAGGCCTTCCAGTGAGGAAGGAGCAAAAGAGAGAAGATATGATTAAAATCCTGTATGATAATGACCAGGCTGCAAGATCACCTCCGCATGTCCATCCAGAACCCACTGGGGGCACTGAGGGGTCATCCTCTGAGTAGGACTTCCAGAAATACCAGCTGCAGCTAGAAGCTGACGAGCAAGAATGCAAGTTCAAGCATGAGCTAGAGTTGAAAATGATGGAGTTGGAGGCCCAGTGCCATCATGAGGAAGTACAGTGTGAGCATGAGGCTAAAGCCCAGTACCAGCACAAGGCAGAAGCCAAACAGGCAAAGCTCAAGCATGAACATGATCTTGCAGTACTTCAAATGCAGACAAATGCTGGAACTGTGGGCACCCAGCCAGCACCAGCTGCACCCCCCAGACTGAACACCCCAGTCTTCTCTCGCTGCAAAGATGGGACTCCTAAGCAACGTCAAAAACCAAGCAAAGTTTCCAAAGGAAGAGTTCATGAAACATGGCTGCTCTGGTTGAGAGTGACATTTCCATTGTCCTGAACAGCCTGCCCTCGGAATCAGTTGATAACTATGACACCTTTAGAGAGCTGGTGTGATTAAGGTTTAAGTTAGGTCCAGATTACTTCTGAGAAAAATTCCATAGCGCTAACCCCCAGCTGGGAAAGACCACACATGAATGTGGGGCCCTGCTATGGGACTCATACCAGAAATGGAAGAAGGAAGCCAAAGCTTCCACCATGGAGGAGGTGGACATGCTTATGGTGCTGGAGCCATTCTATTGCAAATGGCCGAGGAAGATTTGCAATAGAAAAACCCTTTTCAAGGATACAATCTAAAACAATCTGGAAGCTACACAATTTGCTGATCAGCTGCTGCTAAATAGACAGGGGCTGGACAAGAAGCCTCCCTACTTTGGGAAGGAACAGAAGGGGTTCCACAAAGGAGGGAAGGAAGGGCCAAGCCCAAAATAGGAAAGAGGGACACCTTCTGCTGAGCACAAGGCGGCCCGAGATTCGGATAAACCACCCAATTTGGAAAAGAGGGGTTGCTATAACTGTGGGGAGCTGGGCCACATCAGGCCCAACTGCCCAAAGCTAAGCAACAAACCTATAAGATATGCAACACCTGTAAACAGTGAGGAGGGAGACCTGAGCCACTCTGAGGGGCCCCCAGGGCTAGAATACCTGTAAAGGGAGGAGGCCCACTTCATAGAGCCCTAGTGTGTTAATATGATGACTCATTGACAAAACAAAAAGGCTAAGGTGGGAGGAGTGAAAACTTCCCAGGGTCCGGTCACCCAAATGGCTGCAGAGGCAGAGGAGAAGGGAAAGCTTCCCTCTGACTGCAACCAGTCACCAGGCATTGATGAAACTAGTGAACTCGAGGTTGGGTTAAGTGACAGCCCCAGAGAGGAGTCCGGTCAGTCAGTGGCAGAGGAAACTGAGAATCTTGGGGAGAAGTTAGAGGACATCCCCAAGGGTGAAAATGCACTCTTTACAGGAGCACCAGAACTCCCTGCTGATTGCTTAGCCAGGCAAGAGGAGTTCAGGCAGGAGGTTCTAGAGGATCCCAGCTTGGAGGAGCTCTGGCAGATCACTCAGGAGCAAGAGACAGAGTTCACCCCAGATAAGAGGGAACACTTGGTCTGGGGTAAGAGACTCCCGCATTGGTTGTGGGTACTGAAGAACCATGCCGAGACCTGGGAGCCCCATCACCAGCTCATAGTACCTTGTAAGTTCAGACAACTGCTTTCCATGGCCATGACTTATCTTGTGCTGATCACATGAGCAGGGAATGGACATGCCAGCAGCTGCAGGTGAACTTTTATTGGCCCAGAATGTGACAGACTACTGCAGATCTTGCAAGATGTGCCAGAGGATGGGCAAAAGTGGGGACAAGAGAAAGGCTCCCCTACAGCCCCTCCCTATCATTGATCAACCCTTCCAAAGAGTGGGTATAGACATTGTGGGCCCATTGAGGGATAAAACTTGTAGAAGGAAAATTACATCCTGACTCTAGTGGATTTCTCAACTCAGTTCCCAGAGGCAATTAACTTGACCTCCACCAAGGCACTGGTAGTTGCTGAAGCCCTGACCAAGATCTTCTTTCAGCTGGGTTTTCCCTCCAAGATCCTGACTGACAGGGGTGGGAACTTCCTGGCAGAAGTGATGCAGTGCATGTGGGAGTGCTGTGTGGTACGGGTGGAACACCTCGAGCCTACCACCCTCAGACAAATGGACTCATAGAAAAGTTCAATGGGACCTTGAAAGGATTGCTAAAGGCCTATGTGGACTCTAACCCTAATAACTGGGATGAGGAACTTCTGCATTTGCTCTTTGCCTACCAAGAGGTACCCCAGGAGTCCACTGGGTTCTCGCCATTCAAGTTGATGTATGGAAGATGAGTTAGGGATCCTCTTGATTTGGTGAGAGAAGAGTGGGAAGGGAAAATCTCTTCCACTAAGACCTCTGTGGTAGAATACATGCTCAGCTTTCATCAGAAGCTAACTGACATGATGAGGGTGGCATGAGACTCCCTGGCCCAGACCTAGAAGAAGCAGAGTTTCTGGTATGATGAAAAGGCTCACTTGTGTACCTTTGAATGAGGTGAAAAGGTCATTGTTTCCTGCCACTAGTGACAGACAAGCTGCAAGCAGCTTGGGAAAGTCCCCGTGTCATCCTGGACAGACTGGATGATGTCTTATGTAGTGACCAGGAGTGATGCAGACAAAAAGCTTAAGATAATACAAGTGAACATGCTTAAATCATACCTTAATAGACGTGATGTGGTATTCTGGATTTCCCCAGCAGAAGAATCACCTGAGGGCCCAGAGGAGCCAATAATGTATGGTGACTGGGATGGAGAGGCAGGAATAGAGGAAATCCACCTGCCAGAACATCTGATCTCCCAGGTCAAGCAAAAGCTACTCGCAGCACTCAAGGGCTTTCAGACAGTGTTCTCCAACAAACCAGATAAAACAAACTTGACAGTATATGCTATAGACACGGGCAGCCATCACCCTATCCAATCCAAACCTACCCAGTTAATGTGAAGGAGATGTAAGACATAAAGTGGGAGACTGCAGAGATGAGAGAGTTAGGGGTAATCTAGCCCTCAGTGAGTCCCTGGCCAGCCCAGGGACCGGGCTGAATGCCACCCCTGATGCTTATCCTATGCCCTGGACCGACTCTTTACTGGATTGCCTGGGTCCACACAAGATCATCTCTGTTTTCAATCTGTCCAAAGGATTCTGGCAAATGGCACTGGATCTGGATGCCATAGCCAAGTCTGCCTTTACTACACCTGTGGGACTAGATGAGTTTACAGTTTTACCTTTTAGTATGTGCAACCCTCTTGCATCTTTTCAAAGACTGATTAATAACCTGTTACAAGGATGTGATCAGTTTGCCATGACTTACATCAATGACATCACCATCTTCAGTCAGGACTTTGAATCACACCTGATTCATTTGACCACCATGCTAGGTAAGATCAAGCAAGCTGGTCTTACTGTGAAAGCCAAAAAGTGCCAGTTGGCACTATCTGAAGTGGTATACTTGGGACATCATGTAGGTGGAGGTCAGAGGACAAGATCAAGGCCATTAGAGACGGGCTGCCCCCACAAACCAAGAAACAAGTCAGAGCCGTCCTTGTCCTGGCTGGATATTACAGGTGGTTTGTCCCTGGATTTGGAGCGACGGCAACTGCCCTACATGAGCTGACCAAGAAGGGGAGACCTGATCCAGTGGTCTGGAAGCAGGGGTACCAGGAAGCATTTGACACCCTAAAGGCCTCCCTAATCAAACAACTGATTCTGAAATCACCGGACCATGATAAACCCTTCTACATAGCCACTGATGCCTCTGATTCAGGACTATGACCTGTCCTCTTACAAGAGCACAAAGAGATACAGCACCCCCTGATTTACTTAATCCAGAAGTTACTCCCTCGGGAGCAAAACCTGTTATCTATTGAGAAGTGTTTGGCAATCGTCTGGGCACTGAACAAGCTGAGGCCCTATTTGTGGGGGCAGCAGTTCACCATCCTATCAGACCATGCTCCATTGCAATAGTTGCAGACAATGTAAAACACCAATGCCAAGCTTCAGTGATGGGCCTGGCAGCTCCAAGAGTTCAGCTTCACTGTATAACACATCAAGGGAAGCTAAAAGGTGATAGCAGATGCCCTGTCATGAAAGAACTCTGGGTAGTGAGTCAGATGGACTCAGGCCCACCTGAGAGAGCTCTGGCATGGGAGCTCCCCAGTGTGCTTCAGTGTTCTATGTGTATTATTGTTATGACTATTCTAATGTGTTGTGTAATCTCTCTTTAGGTGTGAAAGGTGACCCTTCTAAATGAAACAGACTCGCACCCATAGCTCTATCAAGCCATGTGCCTAAGCTTTTAAGGGGGGGAGGGGAGGAAGTATGGCAGAATGCCACCTCTGTCTCTCCCCAAAAACTCTGTTCTGTGACAATTTGATTAACATAGACCCTGCAGATTGCAGACATCCTATCTCTTTAGGTAACCTGAGTTGGATACATTCATGAGGGAGGGCGGAAACCTGCTCCCTCTGCCTACGTGACTGGCATCACATACCTGGGTTAGGGGCTTGGGCTCCCTATTGTTCTAGAGACAATGCCAGTCTGTCTGGCAACCAGTGATGCATTTCAAATTGGTTGGATGGCAGCCAACAGGTGCTGGCCTCATTGGACCAGGTAAATGAGGTCATAAGGGCTATATAAGTCAAGGACTAATAGGCCTGTGTTTCCCAGGGGGCACAGTGTCAGGATCAAACCAGACCCTGGGTGGTGGTGGCAGCACTACCCCCAGGCTAGTGGGTGTGCTCCAGAAAGGGGGTTGGCTAGAGGTGAGGCGCCTCCTGCGAGGCATTCAGAGTCTGAAAGGTGGTCGGGCACAGCGAGGTAGGTGGCTCAGCGCAGGAGCACCCCATACTGGCCAGCCACATAAGGATACGATGATTTACATAGTTAAGCATATGGACTAACACGCTCACGGATACGTTTATTTATCTTATTTTTACTTGGTTAGCAGAAAAATCAAACTGCGTTAGGAGAAACAAGGTGACAAGTGGCATACTGACCGTAATAATAATTAGTTTTCAATTTCAAACTTAACACAACATCAGCACCTCTAGGAGGAACTCTTCCCTGTTTCTTTTGAAGTTAGAATTTAATGATCATTCCTATCTATAAACTACACATAATGCTGTCCTTAGTGAGTACTACCCCATACAGTCCACCTCTAGGTCACACCTTCATGTAATAAGACTGAGCCTACATAGGCTTAATGCTGCAAAAGTCATTTGTAATACTCTGGTATAATAAAACCTGCAGCAATGTAAGCAAAACTGCACAAAATCCTAATGAAAACATTAGTAACTGAAATAACATCTCCATTTCCTACCTTTACTTCCATCTTCCACCTGACATTTTTCTGCTTGGTTTTTGTTTGCTTTTTTTGCTAGGGAGCAACGGTCAGGTGATTGGGAACAGAAGAGACTAAATATAGAGAGGAACATATGGACTGAAACAGATTCTGAAGGTTTACTTACCTACTTGATTTTATGTTTTAAATTAATGCTAAATGTGCCTGGAAGCTTTACAGAAAGGTTGGTTCAAGAACAAGCCCACATGTGCTGCCTTTAACAAAACTGTATATTTGTTTTAGCACTTTGTTGTTTCTCTTCATGCTCTGGTTTGTCACTTTGTGTTATACCACTCTGCAGATCTTCTCCCAATGGACACATGTTCCAGGCTACCTCCCTCCATATTCACAGCATGAACCAAACCCCTGGAATCAAGTGATAAGCTTTTATCGACTCCCCAAGGCTTTGAAGTATGCCCAGTTTTAGTTTATATTTGTATTCCTATAAAGGTGAACCTCAGTCATTGGAAGTCAATGGGGAAAGAATGAAGTTGAGAATAAATTATTTATTCAATGTTCCCATTTAATGCTCTCTCTAACTGCCAAGCACACATTTGTGAAAAAACACTTTCTGGCATTGCACAAAGATTTTCTCAGCTAACAAATTAGGGATGTCCTTAAATGCTCAGAGCTGTATAGGAGAGAGGGCGGGGGGAATTCTCAGTTGCTGTGTTAAAACATTGCACAGTGGAGGTTGGAAAGCAGAAACTCTGCATGCATTTCATGAACGTTCTACTTTCCTCCTTTGAATACAGAGATCAATCTTGGACAGAATGTTAAAGCCTCACCGTGAAAGGCTATTCTTTGTTATTACTTCAGACTGAAACAAAAAAACACTTCAGGAGATATAATCGTTGCTGCCTAGTTCCTTTTCCTGAGCCCTTACAATGAGCTCATTCTTTTTTTTCACACATCTTTCTCTTTTATTTTCTTCTTCTGTCCCTTTACTCTTTCTTTCTGCCTCATTGAATCCATTAGAGTCTTTAAAATAGTCTGCTATTGAGAAATAAATTTTCTGTGTGGGACTATTGCCTGAGTCTGAACTGCTGGCAAGCAGGGCTTAACTCCTTCTGAGAAAAGGGCAGCTAAATGAGGGGTAAAAGGTATGAAGAGACTATTCCTGAGCTCTATGTTTTAGCACACAGGAGATACGTTGTTAGGAACCTGCAGGCTCAGTGCAAGACAATGCCTGTGTTTAGTTCCTTGTTCTTTATTGTCATGGTTATGAATAATTGTTCTCAAGTCCAACTTCTGAAATAATTTTGTAGGTTTGCCTAAAGTACAAAGGCTGTGAGGTCAGAGATGGAGTGCTTGGTCTGTGAACTGTGCTTCCGCTGGTGGCTAGATGTTTGTCCTCTATCATTTTTCTGTGGAAATTCATCCTGGAGTATAGCAGTTGTTTAGTTTCACTCATATCATTTTCATGGTGACATATGTCTAGATAAAATAAAGGTTCACTGGGTGTGCCCCTGTCTTTGCTCTTCCATTGGGGAACAATAGTATAAGGCTAGATTTTAACAGTGGCTCTGCCCATCTGGAATAAATTTAAAGTTCTAAGTTTTAAGAAGCACAGGGAAAAAGTTCTGAACACTAGGTTTTCAGTTCTCAATAGCTAGTATAAGACACTAAAAATATTACAGTTTCTCTCACAATGATGTGGCTTCTTTGAACAAAAGGGAAAGAAACAAAAAAGAGAAAGAAAGAAAAAAAATCAATTCACAGCACAAGGATGTCAAAAGGAAGGTATGACTCAGCATATGACAGGTCGAAACTGTGGATTTCAAAAAAATCTAACCTGAGACTATTAATCTAACTAAACCCATAAAATCCATGTTCATTAACCTTTCCAAAGCCTTATCTTAAAGGTCTGTAACAAAATATCCAAACAAGGTGATATTTAGGAAAACCAAGCAAATCTACCCAAGTGCAGGAACCTTAGCCACAAAGACTAACAAGCCGCAATCAGAATTGTAAACTGAAGAGCTGATCGTGCAGTATCACTGGTTTAGACATATAGGTCTATAGAAAGAAGGCCAACACAGCACTTTAGGAGAGAAATGGCAAAGTCTGGCACCACCTCCACCAATGTAACCCAAAGTCCAGCATATTTTCAGTAGCTGAATTGTAATGCTGTAACTTTAAGGATACAGAAGTTTTCTGTCTTGTGAAGCTTTCAATACCAGTGAAGCTGTGGCAGGAAGCAGAATATAGGAATGATTAATAAAGGTCAAAAATCAAAAATTCAACAGCTCTTATGTTAATATGTGATAAGAGAATTTCAGAGTAAGCCTCAAAGGAATCTTATTAAAATGAGGTGTAGCAAATAAATTTGTTAAGTAAAGACCATCTGTTCAAGAATGCAAATACAAATGCATATAATAATAAGTAGGAAAAATGTCATAAATGTTTCATGAGAAGAGATTTGTCCAATATTTAGTTCATATTTTGATTTTCAGGACTGCTTCATGGATCCTCTTATGTATTTCATATGAACTTGCAGAGAACCTAACTATTAGGGCTGTGGAAAGCTTTGGGTACTGATTTGATTCAGAGATTTGGCCTGATTCAGTGGCCAAATCTAAATAGAACCAGGAGATCAATAAAAAGATTCGAATTGATTCAAAGCTCTCCAAATAGAGTCAGAAAAGATTCTGAGAGCTTTGGAGATTTGGGCAGTCTCCACTTGCCACTTCAGGGCACTGGACCCGGACTCTGTGCCGGTAAATAGGGGTGGGTGGGGGGTCTGGAGGAGGGGAGAACGGACCATGGGAGGACCCCCACCAGACCCCTTCCACTGCCTGCTCCCCCAGCCACATTGAGCTCCCACCGACCCCTACCTGCTCTCCCACCCCCACCATGGCTGCCCCGCCCAGCTCCCAGTTCTATAAAAGAAAAAAATCCCTGCACTCAGTGACTACTGCCAAGTGGGGAGGTGGCAGAGCCTCCTACGCAGCAGGGGGAAGTGGGGGACAGTGAGGATTGCCCTCCCCTGTCTGGCAGCAGCTAGTGAGTGCAGGGGCCTTTTTTTGTTTAAAAGAGCCAACGCTGAGCTTGGGCAGGGCAGCCATTGACAGGGCTGGGGGAGCAGGCATGGGATAGGGCCTGTTTGATTCGGAGATTCAGCTGATTCAGTGGCGGCCAAATCTCTGAATCAGATTTGGCCAAATCGATTTGGGATAGTGATTCGAATCACCAAATCAAATCACTATCCCCTGAATTGGCCAAATCCGAATCCAAAGCAAATACCAGATGCTTCGCACAGACCTAATAGCTATTTAGGCACTTATTTGTGTCCTATCAGTGTGAGTTTACAGTTAGGGATGCCAGGCTCTGGAATTGACTCCCAAGTGAGGTGGTACTCTCTCTAACCTTGGGGGCCATGTTGGGCAGGATACACTAGCTGAGAGGAGCCCAGGAGGGGAACACCCCACCAGGTCCCTACTTAGCTGAGCCCTCCAGGGAACCCAGTGAGCAGAGCATGCAAACAGGCGCGGCTCTACTTGGGCGCAGCAGCTTGCTTGGGAGTTCACGTGGAGGAGTGCACAGAAGGCATCCAGAGGGCTGGTCTGGGTGAGAAGCCTGAGACCAGAGGCCCAAAGTATTGTTGCTGAGATGAGATAGGGACATAAATTTGCTCTCAACCACGATAGTGAAGCATTGTGGCTGTAAGCATTCCGGCACTGCTGTGATTTCCACCCAGACAGAGCCCATGGCCCTGCCCCCCACCCAGATGAAGCTCCTGGCCCTGGACTGTGGGGGCTGCCTGACATGTCTCCTGGCACCTGGGCATAGGGCCACCCCCACTTGTGGGGTGTGCTCCCTAGTGGAGTCTCTGGAGGTGCGGGAGCTCCTCCAGAGGAGGAGGTACGCCAGCTATGCATCATTAGATCTCATAAAGACTTCATCGATGGCTACTTCCAGGCCCTTCTCCAGAAGAAGGAAGAAGAGATGGAGACAAAGATGGTGGCCAGCAAGGAGTCTGTCCACAAAGACCTTCCTGGAGCTAGCTGGAAGACAGTCACCACATGCTACAGGAAATGCAGAGCCATGGCTGCTCCTCCCCTGGCCCTGCGCAACAGGTACACTCCCCTTCTCACCCATGAGGAGGGCTCTGATGGTGACACTGGAGGAAAAGGAAACTAAGCACTGTGCTGCCATCTCCAGGAGGTGGTGCAAGATCATAGTGGTGGTGGGGCAGATTACATTGCAAAAGAACACACAGATTTTCCAGCACACTAAATGCACTGTGAAACATAGTATGAAGAATGCTGCAAAGGCACCTGGCAAGCCTTCAAGGAGGGGTGGAAGACAGGGTAGAGGGAGAGCTGTAAGTCCCCCACTCTCCTCAAACTGAGAAGCAGCCTCTTTCCTACAACTAGTAGACATGAGGCTTCTGATTTACTGGCAGCAAGGAGAGGGTAATAGTGCCAGTGCCTGAGTCTGCATCCCCTCCAAGAGCACCAGCCATAACCCTGACTCAACACAACCATGACAACAAGCAGCACCAGTTTGACAATCTCCTCCACCCCACCCCCATTTCACTTCCGATGCTGAACCTTCCAGTGCCAGAGGAAGACCTGGAGCTGTATCTGAGTACCTTGGCAAGGGAAATTCTGGGGAAGGAGGGGGAATCATCTGAGTTTGTGCTCCACACTTCTCATGTTTCCCTTACAGCCAAGTCTCCTTCCCCAAAAGGCACTTCGGAGGAGGTTGAGGTAGAGGTTGTAGAGGCAAGCGGCTCAGCTGAGTCTGTGCCTCCTGTTGCTGTGCCTCTGCCTGCTAAAGTGGGGGAAAAGGCAGCATCTGCACATGCACTTGCACTCCAGAAGTGAGGGGGTAGTGTGGTCTGGGATCATTGTGAGCTGGCAGATGATCCCACATATGCTATCTGCCTGCATTGTTGAGCCAAAACCAACCAGGGCAAGGGAACCAAACATATGAGCATCACAGGGAGGCTGATGCATCTCTGCAGGCACCACCCCCTTGCCCTTGCATCTCCTCAGCCTCGCACCAGTGGAAGCATGCCCCAAAAGAAGTCCCCCTCTCGCTCTGAAGCCCCCATTTCCCCAAAGCAGAAACAGTTCACCCTGGAACTGTGGAGGAAAGGTGGACAGAAAGGGGTGCATATTGCAAAGGCAAGCAAGATCACCCAGGGTATTAGGGAAGTACTTGCTATGGATGGACAGCCCTTCTCCTTAGTTGAGCAGCCAGGGTTCAGGTGGCTTATGGTGCACATGGCCCCATCATACCAAGTGCCTACATGCAGCACCTTCAGCAAGATGATGGTGTCCTTCCTCTATGAGGCATGTATGGAGTACTTGAGGAAGGAACTGCATAAGGCAGGTCTGCAGGTGGCCTTACACTTCACCTCAGACATCAGGAGCAGCCGGGGTGGAGATTATGCATACTTCTCCCTCACAGGGCACTGGTGTGACCAGTCAGGCCATCAGTGAGCTCTCCTTCAAGTCAAGGTGATGCATGAGTCCCACACGGCAACAGAGATCATGGGGGCCATAAACCACTTGGTTCATGGGTGGCAAAATGAAACACTGTCCCTTTGAAACAGTGAAATGGAAGTCAAAATGGAACGGTGCTGTTTTGCACAGACCTAGTAACTACAGAACAATTAGCCTAACTTCTATCCTACAGAAAATCATGGAAAAACTCATTAAGGTTAGGTTTCCAGAAGGTAGGATTCTGAATGACAGGTCTTGTCTCCTTTTACAATTAGGTGATTTGTCACCTGGATAAGAGAGAGGAGGTTGACATTATATACCTTGACTTCCAAAAAGCTTTTGATCTGGTATCCCAGGATGTTCTTATGAAAAAATTGGAAGACTGCGAGCTTAACTGTGAGACAGTCAGGTGGGTAGGATGCTGGCTGCGTGGTAGGACCCAGAGAGTTTTCTTGAATGGTTCTGTGCCATCTTGGCAGGAAGTGTCCACTGGTGTCTCGCAGGAGTCGGTGCTTGGTCCAGTACTATTCAACATCTTCATTAATGTTTTGGATGTGGGGGCGAAGAGTTCACTGGCCAAGTTCATGAATGACACAAGTTATGGGGAAGCATGGTCATGCTTGAAGACAGGTTGCAGATACAGGCAGACCTACACAGGCCTGCAAGTTGGGCGAATCAGAACCAGATAAAGTTCAATGTCAACAAATGTCATGTCCTCCACCTGGGGACAAACAATCCCCTTCAAAGCTACAGGCTCGGCAATGCCAACCTGACCAGCACTATGAATGAAAAGCACTTTGGGGTTATAACAGACTACAGTATGAACATAAGCCAGCAGTGCGACACTGTAGCCAGCAGAGATAACAATATCTTGGCATGCATCAATCAATGCATCTCCAGCAAAACCAAAGTGATACTCCCACTCTACTCAGCATTGGTGAGACTGCAGCTGGAGTACTGCATCCAGTTCTGGGTGCTGCATTTTAACAAGGATGTGGTAAAATTTGAGAGAATCCAGAGAAGGGCCACCCAAATGATCAGAGACTTGTGCAGCTGCCTGGTAGCTTGAGGTATATAGAGAAAACATTTAAAGCTGTGCCTATATCTGAATCATCTAATCTTTCTGATTTCTCCAAATTGATTCAGAGGTTTCCGATTTGATTCAGAGAGATTAAAGGGTCTCCTGATTTGATTCCAATTTGGTGATCTGGCCACTGAAACATGCCAAATCAAATCAGCAACCGAAACTTCACACAGGCCTATTTTAAATGTCTTAGCATTATCTTAAAGTTATGCAGCTATTCAAACTAACTCCATTTCTTTTCCCTGCCTCTCAAAGAGAAATAATTTCTTTCCACACCAGATATACTAACAAAATATTGGGTAATTACCCTCTGAGTCAGATCCTCAGCTTACGTAGATCAATGTAGTTTTATATCTAGAGAGGAATTTAGAAATCAAAATTTCTGTGTGGGGGAAATTCCAATATTTATTTATTTCCCTCTGAATTGGAATAAAAGCTAGAAGTGCAGTTTCCAGCAGAACAAACATTCCTAAAGCTTTGATTTCAGCTAATTGAAATGTTTCAATTAGTTTTGGCTATTGTATTAGAATAGTAAATAATATATATTCATAAAACCATCATGTAAATTAGAGCTCATTGGAACAGTCTTGATGAATTGCACCATTTCATGATAATCAGTTTCTAAAAGACACAGATTTCAGTAAAGTTTCTGGTGGGAATGTCATGGACTCTTTGATAATGGAGAAAGGAATAGAAGGAGAGGAAAATTTGACTACTTGTTGTGTATCAGCCCTTTTCAGGGAAAGCTTTGCTTTTGGACTCCCAGGCACTGCGGCACAAAGTAGCGGCACAAATTTGTGCCACTACTAATTGTGCTGCTCAAAGGCACACCTGTGCTCATGTGAACCCAGCCCATGAATGGATCTGTAATTTTGAAAAGTACTAAAAAAACAGTCTGTAGGGAAGTGAAATAGGAGGAGAGACCAGGAGTAACTGAAAGACAGCAACACTGACAAGGAAAGGATAGCTTAATTATTGGAACATCAAGGTTATTAAAAGGGTGAAAGGGTCATTAACACTTATAAAATGAAGAACAGCAGCAGGAATGCTATAGCCCATGAGTCATGAAATCAATTGACTCCCTCAGCACAATGTGAAAAGAAATGCAACCACAGCACAATGTGAAAAGAAATACAACCACTGCTTCTCCAGGCAGTTGGTTTTACCTTTGTGTGTATCGGATATCCAAGCAAGAATGTGACTGCACCACTTTACCCCCCTGGATCTGCTTTTACTGGACTCCACCCATTCCTATATGTAGCTGCTAGGGAAAACAAGAAAAACAAGCAGCAGCTATTTTACTGCATCTCCACGATTCTATTCTGGGTACAAAGTCATCCCCTCCCGCCTACCTAATGTATGTACCTCCATGCTGGAATGATAATTTTTTTTAGGATAAGGTGCATGTGGTATGGAAATAAATATAGCATTTCCACACCTTTAATCAGAAATACTTCACAGAATACTCCATACCAAATTTCACCAGAAACCCATGACTTCCTTTGTCTGCAAAGCTATGTCAAGTCTCTGTTGCACATTTAGCCCAGTCTTTGTTGGCTGTATAAGATTCAATTTTGTAAGCTCTTATCTAATTTGATGACCATCATTACTTTTCAGTGGTTTTGACATTCCTCTGCCTTACTGCATATTAATCTTGTGGATTTTTATTAGTCTGTACTATTCCAGCTTAATTTTGTTTTGGTATAATATTATATTTCTAAGTATGGCTATATTTCTAATTTCTGTGGGTGTCTTTGTATATTTTGACTGTTGTCATGAGGGGTCATAAAACTTCGAATTTATAATCAAATTCAGACATTGGATGTTACCCTATCATCACTAAAATCAGCACAAGTCATGTATGCCTCAATTTCAAAATGTATCCATGAATATAACATCAAGGAACTATATCTAGTTTTATAAGGAATACTATGTATAGGAGATAACATATCTTGAACATCATGTCCACCACAACTTTCTAAACAAAATGGGACTGATTCTCCATATGTCTTTCACATGGTATAGGCATTTATAGCAGTAAAAGGCAGATGTAAAATGCTACCATTTTGATTTAGACAAATGTAAATGACAGGCCACTGTGCAACACAAGAGGAAATAAATTCTAAAACATTTAAATGCTTTCTTCTTAGAGTATGAAAGAATCTTCTCACTTTTCTTCTCTCTACGTTAAATATCTCTAGTTTTCATTTATAGTGAGAGACTGCAAGACATCTTTTATAATAGATGACACAGAATGTTTACTCTTACCTTTCCAGTTGACTTGGTTCCTTTCCAAATGCAGAAGTAGCAGATAGTCCAAGCAGCAAGGAGACACAATGCCAATTCCCAGCGAAGATTCCCAATATGTTCAATTCCTTCTGATATGGCTAATACCCTGCGCCTTCAAAAAAATATGATAGTGAAATGCTAGAATCTTAGCAAAACAGGTGTTGGAATAAAAAAGTAAAGTAAGGATGCTTACACAAGTTAAATTGTTTGCATGCTCAGGTCCCTGAAAGTGCTGTAGTCATGCTGTGACACATGCATGGCTACAGAGTGTTTTTTAAGTAGTCAATAACGCAGATAATTAACTCTCCTCAAATGAAGTATTAGATGTGGGTGCTCTGCTTTAGAGTGCCTACAAGAAGTTGTGTTTCCTAGAGTTAATTTTCTGCACATTGGGCTTCACATACTTTTGCACCCTGGCTGGGGGTATGCCGCGCTGGGCCAATGAGGCAAGAGGGCTCTGTTCCCCCACCCTCCACCTCAGGTTGGATAAGCCAGCAGCTCAGTGCTGCTCACTTCTCTCTCTCTGCTTTACCCAACCTGAGCTTGAGTGAGGGCAGGGCAGAACAGAGCCCCTCACCTCATGGATCTGTCCTGGATCTCTCTAGTTCTCCAGCTGGGAGGACCAGTGCATGCAGGCTTGATTCCCCCTCAACCAACAGGCAAACATCTGTTGGGTTGGAGGGGAGGGGGTGCTGTTACTCATAGTGCTTTATGTAAAGCACCATGAGTTAGAGCAGGGAAGTGAATATCTGTCTGCACCCAAAGTTTGCAGTGATACAATACAGCAACGGGAACCACCTACTAGGAATGCACAATGATGAAAAAGAGAGGGTGAAAATCAGTAGTGAACTGTTCTCATTATTTCACATATAAAGCTAAACTTGTGCAGATGGTGAGTTTTTTGGTTCTGAGGGTGAAGCAAAACTATTTTAAAAAACTGATCTAAGCCAAATTGTTAATTTTTTTTCAAGAAAAATGTTAGTTTTGTTTGACTTATTGGATCAATATGAAACATCGGAACAGCAGGTTATTTATTTGTCCTTTTCAACATATGTATATGACAACTACAAAATTAAATTTCCAATTTTAAAACATTTAGACTTTTCCAAACTGAATTTTCTTTTTTCAGAAAATGTTGTTATAAAAGTGTTTGAACCCTTTTAAAAATGTCCCTGTTTTATTGGCAAAAATTATTCCTAATATATCACTCCACTAACTAATAGTTTGTGAATTATATGATTTCTTAGGGTGATAGTTTTTATTGGACCAACTATGTAACTGGGATACAGTCTAACAAGCTTTTAAATGTAAGAATTTTTTTGCCAGGTCACCTTGCCTCTAAAATAATTTTTGAACCATCACAGATGCAACTTCACTCTTACACTAACAGTTTTGGTCCTCCTGAATTCAATTTTTTCATCAAATGTATAGTTTCCTGGGGGAAAAAATGGCACTAGTCTCTAACTATCATACCACCTAGATGTTTTTTCAATATTCAGCTAAGATCAGGGTTTCAATACACCATAAATTGCATGATCACACAATTAGAGGGAATTTTTGCCCTCTGCCCCATACTTAATATTTCAATAGGCTAGGCACAAGAAGTGTTTGAGAAAAGCAGTAATGTTATGCACATTTTGTAGGGGAACTGAAGTACAAAAATCAAATAAGTTAAATTTGCATAGAAAGTGCAATAAAATCTGTTATCTGGCATGAGTGGGGAATGGGGTGTGCCAGTTATCTAAAAATTCCTGTTATCGGGAATTTTACTTCCGCACACACAGACACCATGCGCAGGTACCCTCAGAGTGGTGCAGCAGACAGGAAAATGGTGCAGCAGAAGGCAAAGTGGTGCGGCACTATGTGTGTTCCGCTGCTTTCTGCAGCACAGCAGGAGGCAAAGCAGTGTGGCGTGGCACTGAAATTCTGGTTTTAATAAGGTATTCTGGGTGGCGAAGTTATCCAAACAGAGATTTTAGTGTACATGCAAGGCATTTAAATTGTGCATCCTGAATCTCAGGACTGTTTAAATGAGAAGAACAATCTTTCTTATTTTAACATTGCTTTCCTAACTGAGCATAAAATAGCCCTTTTATGTACTTTCATTTTTAGTTGCAAATAAACAATGAGTTTACAAATACAGTAAATTCCCTGTCAGCTTTTTTTGTTCTGCTATAAATAAAAGATGATGCTATATTGTAGTGAAGAAGAATTTAGAAGTAGAAACAAGAATTACTTAAGACCCATCCATTTAATGAGTTCCTTTAAAGGTTTTCAACTTCTTATTAAATTAACAGAGAATCTATAGGGAATATAAAAGACTTTTCTTAAGGAAATCTGAATTTACCAAAGGAGTGAATGGCTGACTTTTAATAAGTGTCTGAAGTCAGTAGTTGATGTTGATTTAAAATGGCATTTTGTATTAATAACATATTAGAGACACAGAAGCACTTAGGGAACTCTAAACTCCTTATAGTAAGTAATTAGCCATGTACCTAGATGGCAAATTTTATATAGAATAGTTATTTAGGTCTTTTTCTACCCTTAATTAAGTCTACATAGGTGCTAGAAATACAAACTGTATGGGTTTCTGCAATGTGATACAGTAGAGAACTGGGTTGACCTAATAGAAAAACAAGTTAATGAATATTTAGGTCAAACCTGCTAAGTAGGGAAGGGTGGATTTGTTGGTTCTCCAGGTTTTTCTACTCTTGCTTCTCTATGTATAGACTTCATTTCCAGGCTTAAAACATCTCTCTTTTATTCCAGAAAGTTTCCTTGGGAATCTGCATTCAATAATCTCTACAAACTCAGACATATAAGGTATGTACTAGGCTCTCTCTTAGAGGCATTATGAAGGTTAGTTAAATAAGGTTTTAAAGTACTCTGATATCCTCTAATTAAAAACACTATATACAATGTACTATTCTGATTTTTTTTCATTATCATTTGCTGTGCTCTTTCAGTGTTATTTTGGAAACACTTCTGTAAGGCAAAATATTATACAGTCTCTAATAAGATGATCACATACTACCATTTTCATGAGACATGTTGGATGCAGAAGGAAAAAGAACTGGGATTGCATGGACGAACAGTAACTCTGGCATTCCCTAGCTTTTGTGTAGTAGCCTGCAACCTATCAATTTTATACTATAATTATACTATAAAATTTACAGTGTAAAATTGTTAGGTTGCAGGCAACTACACAAAAGTTAGGGAATGCCAGAATTACTGTTTGTCCACGCAACCCTAGTTTTTGTTTCTTCTGCATCCAACACAAGTCCCATGAAACTGGTAGTATGTGATCATCTGATCAGAAGCTGTCATGCAGCCTAGATACAGGAGGAAACAATAAGATTATACAGACAGATTAATACTTTGTTTCATTATAGTTTTATTCCAAATATAATTCCCCACAGGATTTCTTAAGGGAAAAGGAGTAAAATCAAATTACAGCTGCAACAGGTAACAAATTCTGTGTGAATAAAGAACCTTCAGCATCACAGCACAGCACAGACAATTGGAATTTAAATTACAGGAATAACTGCATAAGGTGCTACCATGAAATGTCTGTTATACAGTGGAGAGATATTACTGACACTACATGTTGAGTGCAGATGGATGCTATGAGGAGTTTTATGCAGCCTACTATCTTTTCCACCCAGTGTTTTTGCCCTACATCATGTCTCTCTGTAAGTAAATAATAGAATGCTGGATCTGGGAGCTGGATCTGGTGCCACGATGGAGGGGAAAAAAAAATCCCACCTTAACTCTTACCAGCCTCTACTATACCACTAATGCTATAGCTGCTTTCACAACATCAAGGTGACCCAAGTTCAGTTCTGCTGTTGCTTGTAATGGTGCTTTGGCCATGGCGAGGGCAAGCCCTTACAGCATTTTTTTCGTTATTTTGATAGACTGAGATTCGCTACCACATTCTCTAACACACCTCCATAGTTAGGGTCATTCTGTAAAGCATCTTCTGACACTAACTTCCTGGATGGCAGAAAAAGCCAGCCAAGAAGAAATAACAGCAGGTAACAATAGGCCTCAATAAAAAATCCAAAAGAGTTATTGGTATTCTCAAAATTATAGAAAAATAGAAATGAAAAGAAGAGGACTTTTATGAGTGGTGCATTTTTATCATTGAGAGGATGCAATCAAATATGAAAACAGAGGAAATGTTTTGAAATTATCAACACATTAGAAGTAAAGATTAGGTCATTGATCCATGACTATAAAAAATGTTGATCATACAAGTAAAAAACAGATTATAGTATGTGTTACAGGACATGCCTCTCATGTCCTGTAACATGCCCTAGCAACCTGTCACTGGGCACCTTGCTGCCCCACTCCTAGAGAAGGGAAGCAACTTAGAAAAAGCCCTAGCAATTGAGAAGGAGCACAGCTGCAAGTTGCCAGGGCAACTGCAGGCAATAAACGACCACACCTGACAGCAGTCAGCTGATCCTAAGGGGGAGGGCCTGGCTCTTATAAAACCTAGAGCCAAGGCCAGGCTGGCAGTTCCCTGCCAGCAGCCAGAGGGGTAGGAGCTCATGGTGTTGAGATGTGAGCACTGCAGGAACTGCTCAAGCAGAGACAAGGATAGTAGCTCCAGAGGCTGAAGCAATGATACAAAGTTATAGCCAGGGGGTTTGTGTTGTTATGACCAGGTGCCTTATGTTTCAGTTATAGTCAGGCTTGAGCTTGTGTTGTTGTATTATACCGGTGGTTTGGGTGAGGCTATTAGGGGTTGGAGGAGGCCTCAGGGGCAACCCCCAGCGGTGCGGGGGGGGACCCTACCACCAGTCAGGGTGCAGGGCCCTCATAGGGGCCCATGGGGTGTAGGGCCCTAGCACCAGGGAAGGTGCAGTCTAGCGTTAGTGAGGGTGCAGCAGCACGGGGTATGTAGTCCCCAGCCCAGAGAGGGGCGTTTGAAGAGCCCAGGCATGGGCATGGTGAGCCCCAGACAGGGGGCAGTTTTGTAAGGAGCCCAAGAGGGGCAATATTTCAGGAGCCCAAGAGGAGCAATACTTGAGAAGCCCAAGAGGGGCAATATTGGAGGAGCCCTAGCATGGGCACAGTGAGCCCTAGAGACTGACAACACTTGAGAAGCCCCAGCGGGGGCACAGCAAGCCCTAGGAGAGGGCCGTGTGAGAGCCCAAGTGGGGCAAGAGTTGGGAAGCCCCAAGCGGGCAAAGCAAGCCCCGGAGAGGGAGCGGTATTATTAGAGAGCCCAGCGTGGGCACGGAAGACCTCAGAGAAGGGCAGGGTGCTGTGACTGTCCTTGGGAAAAGGGGATAGCAATGTGGTGAGCCCGGGAAAGAGAGGGTAGCAGTGCAGTGGGCCTGAAAGACGAGAGACTCGATACGAAGTCCCAGAGTGGGGAAGGGTCCCTGAAGGGGATGACACTTTAGAGAAAGCCCAGAGCAGGCTAAAAGAGGGGCCAAAGAGAGAACGGGCTAGGTTACGGAGGGGGCCTGAGAGAGAACGGGCGTGCATTTAACAGACCAATGTCCAGTATGTCTGCGAGGCTTAGGGCGTGGTGTTAGGGGTTGGTAGGAGCCACACGTGGCCCTAAGGCCAGGGTGCCTGGAAGATGCCCATCATACAGGGAGACACCTCGGTGGGTCCAGGAAAACACGGGGACAGAGGTCCTAACTAACCATGCCCAAGAAGACATGAGGCAGCCTCCCTACTTTACCTAACATCAAAGAGGTGGCGGGGGAGAATCTGAGGGTGCCCTTGGGCCGACTTGGCACAGGTAGGGGGCCGTAAGGTGATCACAGCCTTCCTGAAGGACCCTGCTGTGACACAACCACTAACCTTATCTCTCTCAGTGTACCAGCCTGATACTGCCTGCCACATCTTGCTGGAAAATAAGTTTAGAAGGCTGCCCTCAACTCTGGAGTGCACTGTGAGGTTCTTCATTCCACTCAACTCATCAATGGGTAGCCAGTGCAGTCCAGTCTCTTAGCTCTGATCCTGAACAAGCTTTCTGGCTGGTTCCAGGTACCAGTTGTGTTTGTGTGTGTGTGTGTCTCTCTCTCTCTCTCTCTAGTCTCTCCACCGGGGCATGCATGGGGGTCTCCCTACTCCCCTTAGCCACTCCTATGACTCAAAACTCAAAATAATAAATATGTGACTTATCTCTACATGAGACTATCCCTGCAGAGCTCCTTCTCTTTCAAGAGCCAGGCCTATATACCCATTG
The DNA here is from genome assembly GCA_030014935.1 of Caiman crocodilus. NCBI lineage: Eukaryota > Metazoa > Chordata > Crocodylia > Alligatoridae > Caiman > Caiman crocodilus. Next base: position 32,093,194 of record JAGPOW010003182.1, read on the forward strand.
ATTCCTCATTCTGGTTGCCCGACCCCCTCCCCTGCATACCCTCTCATACAATTTGTGAGGGCCCAGGTACTGCTAACTGTCTATCTTCAGGCTTACTGCTCTGTAGCCTGCCTGCCTACCAGCCTGTAGGCTGTCTTCTGCACTTTTCACTTAAATAGTGGTGCAAAAGGGGAAAATGAAGTGCATTTACCACATTCATTTTAATGGAAAAGAGATGGAAATAGTTTAGTATCACTAAACTATTTTGCTCATTTTCTCCATACAGAGCCCGTCAAGAAACATAATCACCAACAAAAAGGGTGGGCCTGCGCACTAGCAGAACTTCTGCTTCCCTAGGCTTGATGGGGGAAGTAACTCTAACACATCCAGCTGGTAACATCAAATATTCACCTAGAACAGGCATTGACCTTATACAGTCCCAGGTGAAAAGAGCTATACAGTGGATTGTCTTAACTGAACTGAAATGCTTAGGTTTAGAAATTTTCTCACTAAGGATTCTCATATATGCAATATGTAGAATACAATAAACAATAAGCTACAGTACATGCTAAATCTCTCTGATATAACACACAATTGTAGGAGAGGAAAAAATAGATATTTTTTGTGATATCGTCTACTGAACCAACTGAATAGTTTGGAGAGTTGTTAGATAATCTTCCCCTCCCACTGCCTAGCCCCCATACCTCCAGTAGTGGGGAAGGATGAATTTCAGATGGTTCTCCAATAATTAGATTCTATATATGAAAAACTGGAACAAATTCATAATATTTCCATGTATAGGATCAAATTTTTTTAGAGGTCATCTTAAATTCATGGTCATCTTGGATTCAGATAGGAAATTAATTTAAAATTTTAATTTTGGGGTGAATTAAGCTATTTTATTTATGCCCCATGTCATATCTTCTTTCATTTCACTGAAGAAAAAAAAATATGAAAGATAAATGTTTCAGGCTGTCCCAAGATACTTTGTTGAGCCTTTAAGTCTTCCCTTGAAATTTTAGGTCAATTTTTAAGTTAGCCTGAATATTTTAGTATATTCTATCTGGCTGGATATGTTTGTTGAATTGAACCTAAATTCATGAATAGCTTCTCTCTGATTAAATAGTCAGTCAGACTATACATTTCCTAAAAGATTTCTTTTCAATAGTACATTCTAGTATGTATGGTAGAGGGCAAGAAAAAAAAATCAAACATTATGGCTCAATCCAAAACAATTTTTTCTCTGATTTTTTTTGGCTTAGCAAATTGAACTGGAAAATCCATTGGTTGTCCATCTAAACAGAGAGACACAACATAAAACAAAGTGACCTGCTAAGCTGGCCTCTTTTCAGTCCATCTATAAAGTCAAAGCTAAAATCACTTTTCTTGCCCACCATTTTGACCTTCTTGCTCCTATTTTGGGTCAGTTAATTTATTCCCATTTCACTGTGTGTCAAAATTGAATGGCTAGCTCTTACTTTCAGGATCCAACATAGACCAGAACTTCCTATACCCTGTTTTTAAATTTTTTCCACCTACTTTGTTCTTCTGCTTACACCAACCTTGCCAAATCTTTTCATTATAAGTAGGTAACATGGGACCTAGGAGTGAGCACATTTTAGACAATGAATACTATCATCTCTTTGGTCTCCTTTTTCACATATAACTCTTCACCTTCTTCTGTGCTAACGCTTATGCTTTGGATGAGTTGTATTTTTCTTTATTCAGTTTTAAACTGTATAAAAGATAGGCCTATAGAAGTACCTAAGGGGCACAGCTACATCATAGGTTAGTATTGCCCATTACGAGTACTATCCTACAGTGGAGTCTTTTAGTGTGCAGCAATATATGTGTAGACACTGACGGGTCTACCTGGGGGCACAAGGGTGCTAAAGAGCAGGGGTTGTCTGCTGGCTAGCTCCACACTGTAGTACTCTTGTGCCACCCTCCACAGCACACTAAGTAGAACTGAACCAGCTGTGCCCTAGTGGGCTGAACCCCACTCCCCAAGACCACTGCCAGCTGGAGCTGCTCTGACCCAGTTCAACATGCTGCGGTCCTGGGCACATATTCAAATGCAGCGCCCGGGAGCAATGAACTCCACCGTGACATGTGCTGAAGTTTACTGTTCCACACTAATAGCATAATCACCCAAGATGCAATTATAACGAGATGTATTTCTAAAATCGTTGTGTTGAGTCTCCCTCAAGGCACACTAAAAAAAAACAACCCACTTCTGTAATTTATGTGTTATCCTGGAAGCTGAGCTAACTTGTTTAAACTTAGCTTGGGTATCTTCAGCTTGCATAACAGACCGAATCCAAGTTACTTATGAATACTGTCTTTTAGCAATGACCAGAATGCTTTAGTAATGCTTTATTTAATACTGCTTTTCAGTAATTAAAAGTTTGGTTTTCACTAAAAAGCTTGCAGATTGCCAGTAAAAAAAAATCTTGAGTCTCAGGGATCCCAAAACAACATGGACAGCTTCAGTAGAAACCAAATTAAATACATCTAGAGGGACACAATAGTAGGAGCGAAGAGCTCAAAATTCAAAACAACCAATTACTAACCTAACCTATCAAAAATTATGTAAAAAATTCATCACAGAGACTGATTAAATAGTCATTCAGACTATACCTTTCCTAAAAGCTTTCTTTTCAATAGTACATTCTGGTATGTATGGTAGAGGGCAAGAAATATTTTTGCTGTACACATTGATCTAAAAAATCTAGTTTACAAGTGTATACCCCATCTTGGTTACAAACAAGGTATATTTTGTCCTTTCAAAAATGACACAAAATATACACTTACATTGATATCCAGATGATTTAATATATAAACATCATTGTAGGAGTATGTAACAGAAGGGTGGTCAGGGTCGCTGTGCTCTTCCCTGCCACCTCCTTTACCATGCCAAGCTGCTGACTCGCACCCTCCAATTCTCTCCTGCCACGACTTTGATTTTATATATTTCCACAGGGAGGCTGCCTTCTGTCTTCTTGGCCACAGTTCTCCTGTCTCGGGTGTACCATACACCCCACCCTTATGGGCTATGTGTGGCTCCTACCACCCCCGTACCACGCCCCGAGCCTCGCAGGCGTAATGGACACTATTCTGTCTCTTTCTCTGTCTCTACGCCCTCTCTGGCACTCGGGCTTTCCGTAGCCCTGTCTCTCTCCATGTCTTCTCTCCAGGGGCCTTCTCAGTAATGCCGCTGTCTCTCAGGGCTCACCGTGCCCGCACTGGGGCTTCTCAGCAGTGCCCCCTCTCCAGGGCTCCTCAGTAATGCCGCCCCACTATCCAGGGCTCACTGAGCCTGCATTGGGGTTTCTCAGCAATTCCCCCTCTCTGGGACTTCTCAACTGCCCCTCTCTGGGGCTTACAATGACTGCACTGGGGCTTCTCAGCAGTGCCCCCTCTCTGGGGTTCCTCAGTAATGCTGCCCTTCTCTGGGGCTTACCGCACCCACACTGGGTCTCCTCAGTAATGGTGCCCTTCTCTCAGGGCCTTCTCAGTAATGCCGCCCCACTCTCCAGGGCTCACCATGCCCGTACTGGGGCTCCTCAGTAATGTCGCCCCTCTCTGGGGCTCACCACACCCACATTGGGGCTTCTCAGCAATGCCCCTTCTCTGGGGCTTCTCAACTGCCCCTCTCTGGGGCTGTGGTCTGTGCACCCCGAATGCTGCACCCTTGCTGGTGCTGGGGTTCTCACACTGCTGTGGGACCCCGTATGAGGCCTCCTCCAACCCCAAATAACCTCACCCAAACCACCGGTAACAAATAGCAATGCAAACACAAGCCTCTGGGCTATAACACAAACAGAAGCCGCCCAGCTATAATCATGCTCAAGCCTATCGGGGTTCTTCATCCTGCAGCAGTGTCAGACATTGCTCCTGCCTCAGGCTTCTCTCTTTCATGACTGAGAGCTCCTTTTTCCTTGGCTGCTGGTAGGGAACTGCCTTTGGCCTCAACCCCTGGGCTTTATATGGGAGCCAGGCCCTGCCCCTTCCGGTCAGCTGACCTCCTCTGGTTACCCCGGCAACCAGTAGCTGGACTCCCTTCTTAGGAGCAGGGCACCTAAGTGCTCTGCAACAGAATAAAATAAGTGTACTGGCTGATGAGTTGTTAAAGAAATGGGAAACAATGAAAACAAAACAGAACCTTTACTTTTTTATGAGGGGGAAATATACTTTTTAAACATATCGTCCACTTCTCTGTAGGTGATTTAATATCTGACCTAGAACTTTTCAAAATGTGGGATTTGTGTTTCATGTGAAATTTCAACAATTCCAGGTTTTTTTCCCTAATCCATAAGAAAAAAAAGTACTCAAAATTCCCCATGAAATCAAATTCACCTGCAGCACTGTTTTGAAATTTTTTCATTTAAAAATTCATGTAGAAATGTCATTTGTTTTGAATTTCAACATTTATGTCAACATTTTATTTTCTAGTTTTTGATATTTTAATATTATTTATATTATTTTTTGACATAATACTTAACTGTTTTACTTTGTATTATTTCTAAAATAATGGAGGACTGCTGCTACCTGGGCCTGACTATAATAACTCATCTTTAAGTTTTAAATGCTCTTTTGTTCATTTTAATGAAATATTTTGACCCTTTGTACCAACAAAAGGACTTGACGTCTAATCTTTTTTTTTCAAGACTCTCCCAAATTTCATAAAACCTTTATTTAGAAAACACACCAACCAACAAACAATCACTGACTTTATTTTGTTATTTTTGCACGTGTATAGTCCTTTTTTTGGTCAACCAGACTCTGATGAACAAAGATTGCTGACTGGAGCTGTATGGACTAGGAGAACGTAGCGTCCCTGCAACTGAAGTCTGCTTTTGGATTTATGACACTGGTTTAATGTTGCCACTTTTTCTTATGTTTCTGTTTATTCAAAACATAAAAAAATGTGGGTCTTAAAGTTATAAATGCTAGAAACAACCTTTGCAGAAGCAGGACATTGGCCACCATTGTCTCCCCGCTTTACCTGTGGCAAGTTAAGGTGTTATAGCTTGTGACTGTATGCCAGGGTTAACTGTGTAGTTTTACCACTAGGTTAGATAAGGATTTGTAGAGCATGGTTTGGATAGGAATGATTCTTCCTCATGCAGAGGGTTGGACTGTGTGGCCTCCAGAGGTTCCGTCCAGCCCTTTTTTTATCATTCTATGACAAATGAAACTGTTCTTTAATTCTGAAATGATTTTTACCATCATATTTTTAAAATCAATTATATTAACACTTATTCTGTATTTCTATGGCCAAGCTGTCATATCCTGAAGGTTAATTTCTTTTTAGAAACAAAATCCCAGTCACGCAATGACTATAACACTGAGATAAGGATCTTAAAAATAAGCTACTTGAGACACTCAACTTGACTATAAGGTGCACTGTTACCTTTACTTCTAACTTCAGACTAACACGAGCTACTTACAAAACAAGCTACTTACCAATACGTTATTTTTTTTTTCCTAAGGATGAATGTTCAGTACTTCCTGAATATCCTTGGAAGCACCTCAATGACTTAATAATTTTTAAAAACTTGGCCTATCTCATTTGTGAAGAAATCAGGAACATGGTAAAAATGTATAGAACTGGCATGAGTAGTCTGTTCCTCCCTTCTTAAAAAAGATAGGGTGCTGAACAATTCAAGCTACTACCAATTAAATTAGTATTGATTTCTTTCTAAGTACAGTGTCCCTTATTTTATCTTTCTTTTGTTTAAGCAAAACACATTTTCCCCTTAGGAAGCAACAAGCGGACTACATATAATTATGCCATAAACTAGAACATATACAAAGAAAACATATGAGAAAAAAGCAGAGAAAATCTTACATAGGAGCTAGCAGTGACAACTGATGTTGACCCAGTTCCAGATCCTTAGCTGTTCCACTGAGAAAGTAAGCAACAGGAGCAGGGGCAGTTTTTGAAAGAAGGAAACACTCAAGATCACACATTATTCTTCTAGAACTTCAATTCAGTCTGGCTGCAACCTCAGCCTATATCTGCTTGTATTCTTTCTTCATTCAATTTATATCAACAGCCAAGAGGAAGGGGTTTTTTTCCTAAAACATTGGTTTAAGTTTTCATTATACCCAAGAGAAAGAAACTAGTGAGATGAGGAAAAGATGATTACAGTTCTTTGATCCTAGCTCCAATATAAACTAGAGCTGCATGGAACCTAGTATTGTCCTCTGGAAAATTACAAAGCCAGCAAGTTGGCCTCCTTTTGCCTCCCCTCTTCTATCTGGACACACATCCCTCTACAATTGTCTTCAATTCCTCTCTCTTACCCTTGTATTCTCTTATATGGTTCTAGAGCAAGAGATAGTAAAATCATCTAACAGAGCTGGAGTAAGCTGTGATTTAGCTGTCTCTGCTAGCACTGTGTTAAGGGCAGCTGTCCCCACATAGGTGGGGCAGTTCTTCAAACAATGTAAACTCAGTGTGCCGTGTAGGAAGATCTGGATTTTCATTTAGGCCAGGTACAGTGTCACAGGACACTAAGGTGTCCTGCTCCTTTTAAGGGCTGGAACTGCTAGGGAGAGAGCCCTAGCAGTCAGTTTGGAGCCCCAACTGCTGGTTACCAGGGGCAGCCAGAATGAGTTAGTTGGCCCACACCTGCCAGGGGTCAGCTGACCAGAATGGGCAGGGCCTGGCTCATATATAAACCCCAGCGCTGAGGCTAGGATGGCAGTTCCCTGCTAGGAGCCAGAGGTGAAGGAGCTTTTAGTGAGGAAGTGCCCAATGATGCTACAACTGCTTAGTATGCTGCACCTAGGGCTAAGGGAGCTCCATGTGCTCTGCAGGTACCCTTGCCTACTAGACACTTAGTGCCTGGGATGAAGTTCAATGCTTTTAAATGGGCAGAGCATACCCTAGTCTTTTGCATTATGTTATAGCCCAGGGGCTTATATTTGTTTGCTGTTTATAACCTCACCCAAACCACCAGTGTTATTTGGGGAAGGAGGAGGCCTCACTGGGGGACTGACTGCAGCGTGGGGACCCCAGCGCCAGAGAGGGTGTGGCATTTGGGGTGCACAGACCCTGGCACCAGTGAAACACAGTGACAGGGTTGTGGAGAGTCCAGAGAGATGATAAAAGGGCTGATTTATAGCAAGGCCTAGACAGGACAATGTTGGTGTCATCTGTGAGGCCTGGGGCACGGTAAAGGGGTGGTTAGAGCCATGCATATAGCCTATAAGGCTCGGGTGTCCTGGGACATGTATCTTGAAACACGACCCACAAGGGGTCTGGGACTCACGGGGTTCAAGGAAATCCATCAGGACCATGTTCAACAGGACATGAAGGCAACCTCCCTATATTACTAATACATCAAGATGTGGCAGGCGAGAATAGAGTGTGCCCATCAGGCCAAATTGGCAAGGTCAAGAGGCCCTAGGGGTAACACAGCCATCCTTGAAGACCCCATCTCATGACAGACCTTACACTTATTGTGACGTAAGCACAGAGAAAGTACTCTACAGCCATAACCAAACAGACAGTCAGGGCACATAGAGCATTGTAAAAATGATGGATCCTACTCTAACATAACCCTGGATGGATGTGCTACCAGACTTCAATGCTGATGGTTGGAGCACTGTAATGAACATCACATCCATACCAGATCCCTCACAATTCAAGTTAGGTCATGTTCTGTCAGCAACCCATGGGGCTTTGCGGCACCCCACTCACCCCCTTCCCAGGGAAGCACCCTAGACTTGGCCAGAGCATGTATGGCCAGCCCGACTCCTGGGATGTTCTGAAAAACTTAGTGAAGCCTTTGCCTCCTTCCACTTACAATAGACCCCTGGGCAAAAAGAAAATTGCTTATTTCTGAATTTCTCTTATTGAATATTGTCAGAGATGCAGTTGAGCAAGTGCTGAATGAGTTAGCTGCTATTTCGCCTCTGCTCACAGATAACCTGTCTTAAGAACTGATTCATCTGCACTGACTTCTGGCAATAGACTGGCTCCCTAATGGACAGGAGGCTTTTGACATAAAATCATGTTTAATGCCTGGTTATTTAACATGGTACAAAACAGCATCAAGATATGTTTGTTGATGAAAATGTCCTCTAAACCAGCCTCTACCAAGGTATGTAATTGTTTTGTAACACTGTCAAATTGCATTGTTCTTTTCAAAAAGAAACCCCAGCCCCTAAAGTATAAAAAATATACTTGAACATGCCCAAATGTATATCAGCACACCTACACATACAAATACATAGATAGCATCACTACTTTCCAACTTTTTTGGGAAAACTGAATGTATATATAAAATGTAGATTGCAAGAAGCGTTTACACAGCCTGAGCTCAATACAGGACGCAGGACCAGAAATATGTGAGTACAGCTTATGGACTAGAAGTCCCAGAAACCTTGGGTGCGTTCAATAGCCCCTAAAGAAGAAGATGGTGTTTCTATATACTCATGTCTTAATGCCAATTTCTTATAATTCTGGTCACTCCACTCCAGTAATAGTTTGGAACCATGTGTACTTGATAGAAATTTGTTCCAAACAGTTTGTTATGGAGTCTAAGATTTGTTGCTGGGAGTCCCATAGGTACATAAATTGGGCAGCTAGCTCTGGGAACTTTTTTTGTCAAGTTCCCACATTGTTTGTTTTATTAGTTACTGTTTTACAGTTGTCACTTTTTGTGGCTATATGAATAAAAATATCCAATGATCTTGCTAGCCTTAATGTAGACAATATGATCTTATGGCAGTGCTAATTAATTTACTGTGGTCTATTAGCATTGCACATGTACATGGTGATGCTTTACTCTGCAGCTAATTAGTCTACTCTGCAGTTAAGTACACGTGTAGATGCAGTCAGTTTGTGTGTAAGGAGCAAATTTGCCCAGCCTTCTGCTCATTTTCAGACACATACAACTAAATATCTCTCTTAGAAGAATTCTGCAATGCCCTGATGAAAACAGTTTCTTGTTAAAAACAAGTTTGTGTTTGCTTGAGATTTAGATTAGATCTGCACTCTGAACCAAAACTTCTCTGGATTTGCTAGTGCATTCAATATTCACTTTCACTTAGACAAGGGATAAAGCCTCAAATATGAAATTTTAATTTAGATGTGTAGGGGAGTGTTTGCATGAGAGTCTTGGATTTGAACCTGGCATATTGTTTTGGTTCCAACACTGCAATAGTTCTGCTTATGTCTGTTCTTGAAGAGTTACAGCTCTGGATCATGGGAAGTAATAAGGGGAGATAATTTCTCCTTATCTCTATCTCATATCTCCATTTTAATCTCCTCCCTTGTAAAATCTTATGCCTGCCCATACTGCATCTGCCACCATGAGTCATCCCAATTTTCTACCTTGCTCAGATTTATAAACTACATATCTAGATGTATTTATTTATTTTTTTAACATCAAAATGAACGAATAATTATGCAAAATAACCATTTGATAGTGTGTTGCTTTGTGCCTTCTCACTTGTGGGATCTATGTACATATTGAAATCTCCTCAAAATAGGGACTTTCTACAGTGCCAGTAAAGGAGGGGAAAAGAAAAAGTAAAAATGAACAAAGGAAATTTAATACAATTTGACAAGTACTTTTGGGGTTAAAATCCATACCATGACTGTAAGAGAATCCATTACACTAAAGTCCTCCATCTTCTAAGAGTGTAAAGTATGGGGGCTGAATTGGGCCCTAAATATTTGCCATAACTTATTTTTTTCTTTTTTTGGAGAAAAGGCTCCTGCCATGTGCTTCATTCTCATTCAGTTCGGATTGACTCCCCCTGTTCTTTCTCACTAATGAACTCCTTAGTAGATGATGAACTAGCTAGTTGAGTGCATGGTGGGGATGTAGTTGGAACCTCCAAGCTGGGGTGAAGAGACTGACATCCCTGGAACCTGCAGGATCAAATGGGGTGTGGCCCTTTGAATTTAACAGCCCAAGCAGTCATGTGGCATTGACAGAATCAGAGGACAGCTGCTGAAAGCTCCTGTACAAATTGAGATTCTGGAGGTAAGCTGAGCAGTACAGCCCAGGTGACATGAGAGCAAAGGCCACAAGCCTCTGATATGAGAACAGGAGTGCTAAAAGAGTTGTCTGACATTATAGCATGACCAATGGTGAGTATATCTGAGAACTTGTGGTGCTCGGAAGAGGTTCCTGAAGATTGGAAGAGGACCAATGTGGTGCTGAACTTCCAGAAGGGAAGGAAGAAAAATCCAGGGAACTACAGGTTCAATCAATTTAACCCTAATCCTTGCAACGATCTTGGGAGGGTTGGGGGGAAGCATAAAAAAACCCATCAACAACAGGTTAACTGAAGGCAATATTTTGAGAGAGAGCCAACATGACTTCATTGCAAATAGGTCTTACCTGACCAACCTAAATTCCTCCTATGACCAGGTAATGCATCACCTGGTCAAAGAAGACGTTGATGTCAAAAATTTAGACTTCAGAAAAGCCTTTGACTTGGTTCTCCAATTTTACCATGGGAGACTCGACATCCTTATGGTCCAATGGCTGGGGAAGACCCAGAGAGTAACAGTCAATGGAACCGAGTCAACTTGGCACATGGTGACCAGTGATGTCCTCCAGGGCTCACTACTCAGACCAGTAATCTTTAATATATTCAAAATTATCTGGATTTGGATGTCGGAAGTGGACTAGCTGAATTCAGGGACAACATCAAATTGTAGGAAGTACAGTCATGCTAGAGGATAGACTGTTTGTTCAGGCTGACCTGGATAGGCTCACAAGATGGGCAGATCAAAACCTGATGACACACAACATGGAGAAATGCAAGGTGCTCTACTTCGGGAGAAAAAACCCACACCATAGTTATAGGCTTGGCAGTGCTACACTCACTAGCACCATGTCCAAAAGAGACTTGGGGGTCATGATTGACCACACGATGAACATGAGACACCAATGCGATGCTTTAACCGACAAAGCAAATAAAATTCCGTCTTGCATCTACCAAGGCATCTCAAGCAAGACCCAATAAGTCATCCTCATACTTTCCTCTGCCTTGGTGAGACTGCATCTGGAGTACTGCATCCATTTCTGGGCTCCACACTTTAGAAAGGATGTGGAGAAGCTTGAGAGAATCCAGAGGAGAATCATGTGCTTGATTACAGGTCAAGAGAACAGGCCTCATGAGGAGAGGCTGAGAGGCATGGGACTCTTCAGCCTGGAGAAGCAAAGGCTCAGGGGTGATTTGGTGGCAGCCTATAAGTATATAAGGAGTGTGCATCAGAGACAGGGAAAACTTTTTCTCACAACATCATCCCAATGGAAGACAAGATCACCCCAATGGAAGACTAGGTCTAGTGGTCTAAACTGCTGGAAAACTATTTTAGACTGGACACAAGGAAAAGCTTCTTTACTGTCCATGTCTCCAGAATCTGGAATAGGCTCCCCACAGAAGTGGTACAACTACCTACTCTGGATACCTTTAAGAAATGCTTGGATGCTTATCTTGCTGCAGTGATCTGACCCCAGCTGACTTACTGGCCCTTGGGCAGGGGGCTGGACCCAATGATATTGCGAGGTCCCTTCCAGCCCTAATGTCTATGAATCTATGAGAACCACATGCTGGAAACTGTACCTCCACACATCTGCTGCTGCTTCCATCCATCTATCCACCCACCCTTCCAGTCTTCCATCTACCCCCTCTCAGCCAGACTCTCACCCACCCATGCACACAAAAATCCCATGGGCATGGACCATGGATGAACCTGCTCCATTTGCTATCACCAGCCAAACGTGGGCATGCAACTGGCAGTTCAGGGAGATAAAGGATCTCATTGCCATCTGTGGTGAGAAACGCATCCAATGCCGGCTCCACATAGGTCATAGAATCAGAGATATCTTCAAGCATATCATCAAGCAGACGCAGGTGCAGGGACACAACAAAGAATGGTCATAATGTCTTTCAAAGAGCATGTTGAAGAAGCAGCATCATAACCACATGCTGGATACTACAAAGCAATCTGTGGGCCACAGACAGAGCATGCCAGTCTACAAAGACCTGCCGTACTTCCTCACAGGGCAGATGCATCCCCACCACACCCATGGGACCAGGGGTGTTCTGGAGAAGTCACCTACAGAGACCTCACTGAAGAATGAGGAGGCCCAGGGAAGCCCCAGGACGCCACTCTCCAAACACAAGGGAAATGTGCCCCTGGGAGAAGGCAGGGAAGGGAAAGGAAGGGGCAGTGGGGGGGAGCCAAAGCCACCCCAGGCTAGCTCCTGCAGTCACAGCCCTCTGTCAGGCTATTATTGCTGAGAAGCCCACCAAGGGGTTGGAGCTGGAGGGTGGGCAAGAGGAATGCTGGGGTGTAGGAGGAAAGTGCTCAGCAGGTAAAGAGTAAACAGCAGTTTTGGCAGAGCACCCCCAGGTCAAGGACAGGAGATACCACACAGCTATATCTGACAACTGCTGCAGTTGTAATGCAGCAGGAATGAGGAAAAAAAAAACCCAGACAAAACCTCCCTTGTCAAAAAAAACCCAGACTTCCCTCCCTCCAGGAAAGGGACAGGAGATGTAAGAAATCATTATCTCAGCCACTTGGTTGCTAGGGTGACTCCTGGGTTCCATACCTGGACAGACTAGCTTGTAGTCCAACAATATTTTCTTCCCCTCCCCTTTGATCCAATCCATGGGTGACGTCCAGTGGGTCCCAGCTAATTATTATTCTCATAGCACAGGCACTCAATGTATTGATCTTTCAGGGCAACCCCCAAACCCTCTCCTGCAATTGAAGCCCCATCCTGTCTCTGTATTGACCCTCCACCCCCCCACCCCAACTCCTAGAAGTTAAGCAACTCCTTCCCCTTGCCTGCAGGCTCCACATCTGTGCATGGAAGGCCAGATCACAGTGGCTGGCATGGTAGGTCTAGGACAGGCAGCTGAACAACTGCAGAGCATATGAAAGATATGCATACAAGGCACTGATGACATAAAGAAGAGATGTTGCAAGCTGTGGTCACAGCCTCTGAGATCAGGCCACAAACCATGGACTCCTGGTGCCAGGGCTGTAAGAAGAACGAATGTAAATGTGTACAGGAGACGTGGAAAAGCCACCTGGGTTGCTGAGTCACATGACTAGGGGCACCAGATAGCCGCCTGCTGTTTGGAGGAGACACCATGCAGTGCAGCAGAGCTGAGAGAGTCACAGCACCAGGATAGGGAGTTAATGTACATGGTCCTGGACCACTGCCAGTCACCCCATATGCCCTGGTCCCCCAAGTGGTTCCAGGGCAGTCCTGAAGGGATGCAAAAGCACCCCCCGCACCTCCACCTGCTGGGCTGTCTGTGGAGGCAGGCTCCAAGCCTTAACCCACCAAATGGCTAATGTGTTCCATTTGCTTGGGCACCTTGGGCACCTGAATAAAGCTTGAAAGTTAAAGCACTTCTGCCTTATGCTTCTTGAATTCATGGACTTAGCATTCAAGGCTGGAAATCAGATTGACTGGCACCATGTATAAATAGCAATGCAAACTGAAGTTGGCAACTTGGAATCACTGTGCCATACACATGCAGAAAAAAATTAATGGATTTTTTGATGGACTGATTGTGAAAAGTACCATCATTTATGTCTTATGCTAGACAACACTGGGCTCTGAATTTGCCATACGTAAAAAACATTTAAGTAGCTTAATTTTAGTTGTTCAAGTCATTTCAGTAGGACTGTCTGTGAGCAATATAAGCAGGAGCTCACACCCAAACGTCCGGAACAGAGTAGAAACAGAAATGTCTGCAGAGCTGTCTACAGCTTTGTCTACATTTAGTCTTCTTAACCTGTACAAACTCCTTAGCTTATGGAACATATTAAAACTTTGCAAGTAATTCAAAGCATGGTTTGGCCAGCACTGTTCGGAAAAAAATCACCTTCCACTCTGATCAAATCAATAAGGCTAGAACTTTTCTTACAGGAGTAATGTTTAAACACAGCTACAGACAGCATTGATCACAATATACCAAAACCTCTGTTTCCAATACTATAACATATTGCCCACTTGAGAACTTTTTTGGCAGTAACAACAGCAAACTAACACAGACTATTTCAACTCATTTTGTTATTCCAATGTGGTCTCATGAAGCAGCAAGAAATGTTGGTAAATCACCAGCATTCCCTCTAGGCTGCGCGTGCGCTGGCGCACAGACACACCTTAGCAGTGCAGCATGTGTGCAGCTGCAGAAACCACGCAGCTTAGAGGGAATGCTGCAAATCACACACATGGATGGGTGAAATAGTCAGGTTATGCAATTCTCAATTTCCTGTCTAAACTGTTTGCTATATTTCTCCACATATTTTCGTTCCTTTAGTGTATAAAACCTTCTTGAAAGCAAGCAATCAATAAAAAATAAGATAATCATGAGAAAAGCCATGTTTTCATGAGTAATCTCACTGAGCAGTTCTGGTAAAGCCTTATTCAACTTACTGGAGCACAATACAAACCTCTGCAGCAGATTCCCAGCTGTTGAGTGTCTGTGATACACAAATTACTTAACTTTAGCAACTGGTTTTGACATCAGTAAAATATACTCTCAGTACTCTCAGTCTAAGATACTCCAAAAAACACTGGTTAGTTATCTAAATTGATGTCAAATGAACTAAAATTATAAGATTTAATTATGCTTTTAATCATGTGTCAGATGATTGTTCGGGTCACAAGATATTTTTGTCTGTTTGCAGTACAGAAATAATGGAACTAATACTCATAAATAGAACTGGGCTGCAGGCATTTTGAGTCCCAGGGCACGCTAATTCAGAGCCTGAGGCCACTCTAGGCCTTTTTGTATTCCCCTGGGCAGGCCACAGGCCAGCTGCCCTAGCCTCCCAGCACCCTGGCACCACTGCTTGGCCCTGCTCTGCTGTGTGCCTGCCAGGCCTGTGCCATCTAAGCTTGAAGGCTGCTCCAAGCTGCCTCAGGCTCCAGCCAGGCCTGTCAGCCCCCAGAACCAGCTGCAGGTAGCTTCTGGCTGCCATGACCAGCTCCACTTGCCCAGCTGCAGTTAGCTTCTGGCTGCTGTGACCAGTTCCACCTGAGATCGTAGGTACTACAGGGCACTGCCTCTGCCACATGGCTGCCAGTCCCACACTGGGTCCCTGATCCAGGCAATGTTGTCCTCCTCATCCGCAGCCATGTCCACACCTGTGCCTGCCACCTGGGGCCCCAAATGGTCATGGGAGGAGACTGGCAACCTTGTAGCACTTGGGGGTAAGGTGAAAGTACAGCCCCATTTCAGGCAGGGCAGGCACTCTGACACCCGTGTCCATGAGAGGCTGGCAGCCCAAATGTGGGAACACGGAGACAATCAGTCAGTACACAAATGCTGCATAAAGGTCAAGACCTTATGGGTAGAGTGGGTTTTCATCACCAGCCACAATTATCAGTCAGGGAGTGCCTTCAAGTAAATGCCCTTTCTGTGGCAACTGATAGACATCCTTGCACCCTGGGACCCAGGCCTCAGCCATGCTGTCTATAGCAGCATGGGCAGCCTACCCAAGGCCCCAACCTGGCCTGGCACACCTGGCATTGAGCTTCCTGGCTGCACCCTACACCAGCAGTTCAGGGAACCTGGGCCAGTGCCTGCTGCTGCAGCTCTGCAGCTCCAGTGCCTGCCCACTGCGCCCCACATCTGAGGACACCACCTAAAGCCACGTGCCATCACCAACTGTTGTGACTGCACAGAGCTGCCAGCTATGCCAGCTTCAGCCATGTGGAAAGGGCTACACTGGGAGGAGGGCTCTCCCTGCCCCAGCTCCGGGTCTGGCCCCTGCCCCCGGCACCTGCCCCTGCCCCCCCACCCAGTCCACCTGCACTTCCCTGGCCCTGGGTGCCCCCCTACACACATACACACAGCACACAGGGAGGTGGGAAACAGTGCAAAACTTTATTGAGCATCCCATGCCACTGCAGCTAGGTGTGCATGGGTTTCTCACATGCTGAGGAATGTGTTGATAGTGGCGGCAATATTGTCCTCAGCTGCAGGGACAGGGACATTTAGCACAACCACAGATTGCCATCCAGGTGGTGGCAAAGGTTGCAGGGCAGCCTAGGCTTCTGCCCCATGCTTTCATAAGCTCAAGGTCCCATACCAGGGTTGCACATACACCCATAGCACCATGTGGATCATCATCAGCAGGACATAGTGGGTCAGGCACCCCCTTAGTTCATGCAAACAGCTTCTCATACACTTCCTGGGGTACATGTAGCAGGGGCATGCTTTGATGTGTAGCGACGACACAGTGGGGGTCTGGTCCTGGGGTGCCTCCCCAGAGATGCTCCCTACAAAGAGGGCAGGGGTGCAGGCAAATTCTCATTCCAGTCATATGGGAGCCCCATGACCCACAAGCCCAGACACCATGGCCTGGGTGGCAGCACAACACAGTGGCTGGCCTGCGGGTTGGGGGAGGGGAGACAGGGTCTGAAGCCACAGCAGCAGGTGCTGCCAGAAGTCAGACCTGTCCCAACCTGGGAATGGAACAGGGAAAGCAGGTTACCTGCAGCCACAACCCAGCAGCCCACCAACTGCTCTGGGAGTGGCATGAGACGTGCAGGTGAAAACCCGCTGCGCCCTCGTAGCCTGAAGCCCCCAGCTACCCCCAACTGCTGTGGAGCACCCCTGTCAACCCTCAGCAGCAGCTGGAGGTAAGTGGAGCCCCTGGTGGAAGGGACTAGCCCCAGCCTAGCCACAGGGAGGTGGCTAAGCCGGAGCCTGGGAAAGTCTCACCCCGCCCTGGCCCCTACTTCACCCAGGCCCCCCCCAGGGAGCCATGCAACCAGAGCCGTGCAAACAGGCTGTGCAAACAGGCACCCTGCACAAACAGGTGAGCTTGTCTGCCTGGCGCATGAGGTAGCATGAAGTTTGCGCAGGAAGGCAAGCAGGAGGGCCTGAGGCCCTGCCTGTGAGCCCCCTTGGGTAGGCATTCCCAGCCGTAGCCGACCTACCAGTAGTATGCCGCAGATAGGCACGCACCACAACTTGAGGATCCCCTTGGGGTCTGCACCCCACCCTTCTGGCTACTCAGAGGCCTCTACTCAGACAGAACCCATGGTTCCAGGGTCCATGCAGATGAAGCTTCTGGCTCTTGGCTGCAGGGGTTGCCTGTCACTTTTTCAGGCTCTGGGACCCAGGAGCATGGCCACCTCCTCTTGTGAGATCTGCTCCCTTTTGGGGTCTCTGGTGCACCAGCTGGAGGAGCTCCAGGATGCAATCCAGATATTACATGCCATCAGGGACTGTGAGCAGGAAATTGACTCCTACTGCCAGGCCCTTCTCCCCTAGGAGACGGAGGGTAGACCATGGTCTCCCTCCAGGACAAGGGAGGACTCAGGGACCCCCCTTTCTGTTCAGCCAAGGGGTTGGACCAAGGTGGTCAAGGGCCCCAAGGCCCACCGCATCAAGGTCCCTGTCCCGCTGAAGCTTTGCAACAGATATGAACCTCTTGCAACCCCAGCAAAACCTGCTGAATTGCCAGCTCCTACAGGCGATACAGGATCAACTGAAGCTACCGCCCCCACTCTCCTAAGACAAAACGCAAAGTGTTTGTCATGGGAAACTCCATCCTGAGGGGGACTAAAGGGACAATCTGCTGCCCCGACCCTTAGCCCAGGAAGTCTGTTGCTTCCCGGGAACCCATATCTAAGACATTGCAGAGAAGATCCCTAAACTCCTCCAGCCCACTGACCACTATCCTATGCTCCTTATCCATGTGGGCACCAATGACATGGCTCGGAGCGCTCCCAGCTGAGTCATGAAGTGCTACAGGGATTTGGGAGCAGGGCTAAAAGGTCTGGGGGCACAGTTGGTGTTTTCTTTGATCCTCCTAGTTTCAGACTACGGGCTGAGGAGGGAGAGGAGAATCCAGGTAGTATGCCAAAGACTGCTGTGCTGGTGTCATTGGGAAGGCTTTAGCTTCCATGACCACAGCCTGGTGTTTGGTGAGAGAGGCAGTGAGCTGCTGGGAAGGGACAGCCTCTACCTCTCTCTGCTGATGGGAAGGCTCTTCTTAGCCAGACTGGCTGACCTGCTCCACCGGACTTTAAACTAAGCCTGTTGGGGAATGGGGGAACTACTGCCACTGCTGGCTCACTGAGCAACCCTGGCAAAGCCAGCAGGTCAAGGCACTTAAGGGAGCCCACCCCTGCCCTAGCCCTGGAACAATCTGCAGGCAAGGCTGGGGCCCCCAAGGGGACACTTGTCTGCCTGTTCACGAATGCCAGGAGCTTGGGGAATAAACAGAAGGAATTTGTCCTCCTGCTTAATACCAATAATTATGATGTCAGAGGAATAACCGAGACCAGGTGGGACTCCACCCATGACTGGACCCACAAGTATAGATGGCTATACCCTGTACAGGAGAGATTGAGTGGACAAAAGCGGTGGAGGTGTAGCTCTCTATGTCAAGGAAAGCTATGCATCCCTGCAAGCTGACATTGGCGACCAAGGTGGATGACTTTGAGACCCTCTGGGGTAAAATCCATGGGGAACATGGCACAGGGGACACAATGGTGGGAGTCTATTTAGACCTCCCACCCAAAGTTAGGAGCTTGACCAGGAGTTCACCAGGGAATTGGCTAAGGCCGCATGCTCCTGGTCCATGGTTCTCATGGGAGACTTCAACTACCCAGACATCTCGTGGGAAGAATGCTTGGCTAAATCTGAGCAGTCGCAAAGCTTCCTCTTTTGTGTGGATGACCTCTATCTTACACAAGAAGTCTATGGGCCAATGAGATGTAAAGCACTGCTCAACCCGGTACTGGCAACCGGGGACAACTTAATTGGTGACCTAACAATCGATGGGAAGCTGGATGACAGTGACCAGGAGCTGATCAACTTCACTGTCTGCCATAAAGCTGGCAAGACAGTCAGCAACACAGAAATCCTCAACTTCAGGAAAGTTGACTTTGACGAGCTCAGGAGGCTTGTCAGTGAGGCCCTAAAGGACCATGACCCAAAGGGGAGGGGAGTTCAGGAAGAGTGGTAGCTCCTCATGGAAGCGATCCTCATTGCACAAGCTAATGCTATCCTGTCTCGGAGGAAAGGCAGCAAAAGGGCACAGCAGCTTCCTTGACTCTCCAGGGAACAAGCGTACCTCTTGCGGCAAAAAAAGAAAGACTTACAAAGGATGGAGGACCGGATCCACCTCCAAGGAAGAATATTCTGCAATGGCCCAGACCTGCAGGGACCAAACAAGGAAAGCCAAGGCTGTGACTGAACTCCAACTAGCTATAAGTATTGAGGATAATAAAAAGTCCTTTTTTAGGTATGTGGGGAGTTGGAGGAAAAGCAAAGGCAACATTGGACCCCTGTTGAACCATATGGGACACCTCACAACCGATGCCCAGGAAAAAGCCAACCTACTAAATGGGTACTTTGCATTGGTCTTTCATCAATCCCACAAAACACCCCTGCCCATTACAGGACAGAGAGGCCCAGGTGAGGGAGATTCCTTGCCCTCCATCAATGCTGATCTTGGGAAGAAACACCTTGAGAGGCTGGACACCTTCAAGTCAGCCAGCCCTGACAATCCACACCCCAGCATACTCAAGGTGCTGGCTAGCATCATAGCTCAGCCCCTGGCATGTATCTCCAAGAACTCCTGGCATTCTGGTGAAGTGCCCAAAGATTGAAAGAAGGTCAGTGTGGTGCCTATCTTCAAGAATGGGAGGAAAGTGGATCCGGCAAACTACAAGCCCATCAGCCTGACTTCTATCCTGGGGAATGTCTTAGAAAAAACCATGAAAGAGGCCATTTTTAATGGACTGACCAATGGCAACATTCTGAGAGATAGCCATCATGGGTTTGTTGCAGGTAGGTCTTGCTTGACCAATCTCATTTCCTTTTACAACCAAGTGACCTATCACCTGTAGAAGGGAAAGGAGATTTATGTTGTACATCTTGACTTCAAAAAAGCCTTCAATCTGGTATCCCATGATCACCTCTTGGCAAAACTGGCCAACTGCAGCCTCGGCTCCACCAAGATCCACTGGCTGGGGAATTGACTCTGTGGTTGGACCCAGAGGGTGGTGGTTGACAGAAGTCAATCATCATGGTGCTCTGTGACCAGTCGAGTGCCTCAAGGCTCTGTCCTTGGGGCTATATTGTTTAACATCTTCATTAATGATGTGGACACTGGAGTCAGCAAGCAGAGTGGCCAAATTTTCTGATGATACCAAACTTTGGGTAAAACATCCACACCTGTGGACAGGAGGGTGATACAGGCTGACCTTGACAAGCTCAGGAAATGTGTGGACAAGAACCTGATGGTGTTTAACACCAAAAAATGCAAGGTTCTCCACCTTGGGAGGAAAAATCTGCGGCATCCTTATAGGCTCGGCAGTACTATGCTGGTTAGCACTACAGATGAAAGGGACTTTGGGGTCATGACTGACCACAAGATGAACATGAACCTTCAATATGATGTTGCGGCTAGTAAAGTGAGCAAAATGCTGGCTTGCATCCATACATTTACTTCTCAAGTAAATCCCAGGACGTCATTCTCCCCTTGTACTCAGCCTTGGTGAGGCCGCAGATGGAGTACTGTGTCCAGTTTTGGGCTCCACAATTCAAAAAGGATGTAGAGAAGCTTAAGAGAGCACAGAGAAGAGCCACACGTATGATCAGAGGTCAGGAAAACAGACCTTGTGATGCCCGACTGAGAGCTATGGGACTCTTCAGCCTGGAAAAGCACAGGCTTAGGGGTAATCTGATGGCCACCTATAAGTTTATCAGGGGTGTACACCAGGATCTGGGGGAATGATTGTTCACCAGACCCTGCAAGGGATGACAAGCTACAAGACCATTTCAGACTGGACATAAGGAAGAATTTCTTTACTGTTCAAGCTCCAAGGTCTGGAATAGTCTGCCATCAGTGGTGGTTCAAGCACCTATTCTGAACACCTTCAAGAGAACATTGGATGTTTATCTTGCTGTTATCCTGTGACCCCAGCTGACTTCCTGCCCATGGGGCGGAGGCTGGACTCAATGATCTTCCAAGGTCCCTTTCAGCCCTAATGTCCATGAAAATCTATGAAAATCTATGAAACTATGGGGGAGCAAACAAGGATGGGGGGGCTAGGCAAGCAGATGCCTCGGCTCAGGCCTGCCCAACTGACTTACCATGGTCCCAGGCCACCTGTGTCTGCCCAACCTCTGATCTGAGGCTGGGCAGCACATAGCCCCACTATAGAGCATCTTATCTCTGTAATGTTGCAAACACTCACAAGCAGCTTTTGTCTCATGGCTCTACAAGGCTGCAGCTGCATGCAGGGGAGAGACCACCTTTGGCAGCTGAGGTGCAGCCTCAGGGTCACTGCCACCCACAGCCAGAGCCCTGTGGATGCACCGGCTTTCCCAGAGGAGAACCATGGACAGGACCCTCCTGCTGGGCTGCCTGGTCATGGCATCAGAAGACTGGCTGAGGGACACTCAGGCCTGGTTGGTGGAGGATGTGGTCCACCAGGACAGGTGGTGAGCAGAGGACATCATCTGCCAGGACAGGTGGTGGGTAGAGGACATAACCCGCAAGGAAGTGTAGGACCAGGCAGACTGAGAGTTCCAGATGCAGCTCCTACCACTGGCACGCAAGTGGATAGAGGCACTGTAGGAGCAGAGTGCAATCCTGGACTGGTCAGTGCAGGCCACAAATGACAACTGTCAGATACTGGACACCATTCTGCCCCTGGCAATTGTATTTATGCTGCCTGCTACCTGGTCCCTGACCCTAGTCCCACCTGCCCCATGGCAGTAACTCACTGCCCAGTAACAGGCTCCCACCTGGGCCTGGGAGGAGGTCCCACACAACCTCCAGCAGCCAAGAGTCCCTGCCCTGGACCCTGCCTTGGGTCTGGTGCCACTCAGGTCTCCTGTCTGGGCCCAGCCCTGCCAGTCTCCCTGGCTCCATGCAGGCATGGAGCTGGAGTTGCCTGCAGCAGGACCAGGACCACACACTGACCCTGCTGATCCTGGACACCACCTGCTGAAGACGGAGGTGCCTGAGCCATGGGAGCATCAGCCACCTTTCCCCCGGGTGAGTCTCCATCCCACTACACTCACCACGGTATATGCATCCATGGGGGAATAACCAGAAGCCAGGGTGCTGGTTGCCTGTCCCTGGGCTCTGCCCCCTAGTCATCCCCATCTCATGGCTCCCCACCCCAGGATGGTGCACAGAAGACATTATACATAGCTTTAATGGGAAAAAAAGTTTTCTATTTTGGGTGGGTTCGATGGGTGATGGAGTGGCTCTGTTTCTTGGGGAGGAAGGGATGCTCATTTTCTTGGGGAAGAAAGGGGGAGGGGGGCTGTGCTTGTTGTGGGGGGGAGGAACTCTGGTTGATGTGAGGGAAATAAAAACTTGTGAGAAGTGTGCACAGTGAGCATGGTGCTGCGGTGGGTGGGCAGCACAGAAGATAGGCTAGAGTGGGGAGTGCTGGAAGTGGTGATCTGCCAGTGCTTCCCACATGCAGTGCCCTGGCCCCAAATGACAGGTGTGTGGCTCTCCTGGGGCCACAGCAGGTGAAGACTCACTGCTGCTCCTGCTGCTGCAGGTGGTGCTTCCTCTTTCAGGTGTCCTCTGCACGCTGCGCCTTCTCCACCCAGGCCTCACAAAACAATTTCCCCCCAGGCCTCCCAGATGTTATGCCACATGCAAACTGCAACAATGACCCAGGTGAAGTTGTCCTTGGTGAACTCAAGGCGGGTGGTGAAGGTGTGCCAGTGTTGCTTGAAGCAACCAAAGACACACTTCACCATGGTACAGATCCAGCCCAGGCAGTGGTTGAAATGGCCCTGGCAGGGGTCCAGATTGCTGGTGAAGAGCCACATAAGCCTGGACAGGAACAGGTAGATGGGGTCCCCAGTGAGTAGGGGTGGGAATACCACAGAACCCAGCTGCAGGTCCGGCAACCCTGGCACGAAGCACCTACTCTTCACCAGGACCAGCAGGTCACAGTTCCAGATGATGGAACCTGTGAGCCATGGGGCGGCCAGCACTACAGCACAGGTAAGCAATAAGCAGGTAAGAAATAAGGGCCCCTTGGGACTCGGAGCTGGGGGGCAGCAAAGGCACCGGTCATAGGGCTCAAGTGCCTATACACTAATGCTAGGAGCATGGGGAACAAGCAGGATGAACTAGCGCTCCTGCTTGCAGAAAACACCTACGACTTAGTAGGGCTAACAGAAACCTGGTGGGATTCGTCCCATGACTGGGTGGTACATATTGACGGTCATAGGCTGTACAGAAAGGACAGGGTGGGGAAGAAAGGGGGAGGGGTTGCGATCTATGTCAATGAGTAATATATATCGACCCTCATCAAGACGGAATCAAAGGATGAGGAAGTAGAAGGATTGTGGGTTAGATTACATGAGGGGCAAGGAAAAAGGGATTTGGTGGTAGGGGTCTGCTACAGATCCCCACATCAAGGGGAAGAACTAGATTTGGGGCTCCTGAGGCAGCTCTCAGAAACCATAAAAGCTAAGGAGGCGATAGTCATGGGGTACCTAAACTACCCAGACATCTGCTGGGAGACGCAGATGGCAAAGTCCCACCTTTCATGCAGATTTCTAACCTGTGTACAGGACCTCCACCTGACACAGGAGGTACACAGTCCCACTAGGAGAAATGCTTTACTGGATCTGGTATTGGCAATGGGGGATGACATGGTAGGGGACCTACAGATCGGTGATCATCTGGAGGACAGTGATCACCAAATAATAGAATTCTCCATAAGACGTTGAGTGGGTAAGGTAACAACTATGGTGAAAGTGCTAGACTTTAGGAAAGCTGATTTCAATGAACTCAGGCAATTAGTCAAGGATGCACTGCAAAGTAGGAGTTTTGAAGTGATGGGAGCCCAAGAAGGGTGGCTGTGCCTTATGGAAATGTTCGTTTGGGTACAAAGGGAGACAATTCTGGCACGTGGAAAAAGAGGGAAAGAGGCCAGGAGGCTTTCTTGGCTGACCAAAGAAGTCCAGGGCAGCCTACAGGACAAAAAGGGGACACATAAAAAGTGGAAACAGGGAGAGATCACCAAAGAGGATTATATCTCTTCTGCTCGCGCTTGTAGGGGGGCAGTTAGATGGGCCAAAGCTACCATGGAGCTGAGGATGGCATCCCAAGTAAAAGACAACAAGAAATTGTTTTTTTAGATATATAGGGAGTAAAAGGAAGGCCCAAGGTGGAATAGGACCCCTACTAAATGGACAGAAGCAATTGGTGACGGACAGGGGGTACAAGGCTGAACTCCTCAATGAGTTCTTTGCCTCAGTGTTCCTAAGTGAGGGGCAGGATAAGGCTCTCACTGGGACTGTAGAGAGGCAGCAGCATGGTGCCAGACTACCATGCGTAGACCCTGAGATGGTGCAGAGTCACTTGGAAGAACTGGATGCCTTTAAGTAGGCAGGCCCGGATGAGCTCCATCCGAGAGTACTGAAGGCACTGGCCGACATCACTGCACAGCCACTGGCGGGAATATTTGAACGCTTGTGACGCACAGGCCAAGTCCCGGAGGACTGGAAAAGGGCCAAAGTGGTCCCCATTTTCAAGAAGGGGAGGAAGGAAGACCCAGGCAACTATCGACCAGTCAGTCTGACCTCCATCCTTGGCAAAGTCTTTGAAAAAATTATCAAGGTTCACATTTGCGAGAACCCGGCAGGACAAATTATGCTGAGGGGAAACCAGCACGGGTATGTAGCAGGCAGATCGTGCCTGACTAGTCTCTTTTTGTGACCAGGTTATGAAACGCCTGGACACAGGAGTAGGGATGGATGTCATAGACTTCAGGAAGGCTTTCAATACGGTATCCCATCCCATACTCACTGGTGAACAACTTAAGAGGCTGTGACTTGGATGACTACACAGTCTGGTGGGTTGTGAATTGGCTAGAGGGTCGCACCCAGAGAGTCATGGTGGATGGGTCAGTTTCGACCTGGAAGGGTGTGGGCAGTGGGGTTCCACAGGGCTTGGTCCTTGGACCGATACTCTTTAATGTCTTCATCAGTGACTTGGACGAGGGAGTGAAATGTACTCTGTCCAAGTTTGTGGATGACACAAAGTTATGGGGAGAAGTCGACACACTGGAGGGCAGGGAACAGCTGCAAGCAGACCTAGATAGGTTGGACAAGTGGGCAGAAAACAAGAAAATGCAATTCAACGAGGAGAAATGGAAAGTGCTGCACCTAGGGAGGAAAAATGTCCAGCATACCTACTGCCTAGGAAATGACCAGCTGGGTGGCACAAAATTGGAAGTAGTCTTAGTGGACTCCAAGATGAACGTGAGTCGGCAGTGTGACGAAGCCATCAGAAAAGCTAATGGCACTTTATCATGCATCAGCAGATGCATAACAAATAGATCCAAAGAGGTGATACTTCCCCTCTATCGGGGGCTGGTCAGACCGCAGTTGGAGTACTGCGTGCAATTCTGAGCACCGCACTTCAAAAGGGATGCAGATAACCTGGAGAGGGTCCAGAGAAGGGCCACTCATATGGTTAAGGGTTTGCAGACCAAGCCCTACAAGGAGAGATTAGAGAACCTGGACCTTTTCAGCCTCCACAAGACAAGGTTGAGAGGTGACCTTGTGGCTGCCTATAAGTTCATCACGGGGGCACAGAAGGGAATTGGTGAGGATTTATTCACCAACATGACCCCGAGGGTTACAAGTAATAATGGCCACAAGCTATCAGAGAGCAGATTTAGACTGGACATTAGGAAGAACTTCTTCACAGTTAGAGTAGCCAAGGTCTGGAACGGGCTCCCAAGGGAAGTGGTGCTCTCCCCTGCCCTAGAGGAGCTTGGATATGCATCTAGCTGGGGTCATGTAGACCCAGCACTCTTTCTTGCCTATGCAGGAGGTTGGACTCGATGATCTATTGAGGTTCCTTCTGACCCTAACATCTATGAATCTATGATGTGGGCATTTCGGGTGCTGCCTGCCCAGCCAGCATTCACATGTGTGAAGGCACCTCGGTAGTCCACAACAGACTGGAACAACATGGAGTGAGAGCCTCTCTGGTTGCAGTACAGGAAGTCTCCATGGGGCTGGAAGGCAATGGGGATGTGGGTCCCATCCAGAGCCCTTATGCACTGGGCGAATCCCAGAGCATAGAACCCTGACACCACTGCCGGCGGGGAGAGGTGTGCACGCAAAGCATGGTGTCCCCCAGCACATTCTGGAGGCCACCGCACGCCTCGAGGACAGCCTCCCCAGTGGTGGCCTTGCCCATACCAAACAGATGGCTGACAGACCACAAGCTGGAAGACATGGCCAGCTTGAGCAGGGCAAGGTCCATGCAGGTATCCACACGGAGGGATGGATGTATGCCAGTGTCCTGCTGTTCCAAGGTGCCCTAAGGTACCACCCTGCCATGTTTTCTGACTGTATGGATCATAAAGTTTATTTTTGGCATCTCACTTATGATATTGAGGCCCTCTGGTCAAGATGCATTTCACTCACTGTGACCAAGTAACACTCTCATCTTTCTCACACCAAACTCTGAACAAATGATGCAAAATTAAACTCATCCCCTCCCTATACTCTGCTTTTCATCACCTGATTCTGTACAGAGTGACTTATTGAGGCACAAGTGACAGATATAGATATAGATATTTCCTTCTTTGTTATTTTCAGGTTAAGTCAAGACGAAAATCGAGACTTTTCTGAGTAGAAGGGTACTTTAACTATATAACTACAAAAATCAGACCTGAATTGATAGCCTAATCAGTGAAGAAATGGGAAAAGAAATGTGTAGCTTTCTTACATACCTAATGATATTCTGGCATCTATGCAAGATAAGGTATGGGGTGGGTTCAGGTGTTCACCTTTGAAGGACATGGAGGATAGTAGTCTGCTTTGCTGCAAACTCTAGACACAATTTGATAAATATGGAATACTGTAGTTTACTGCGTTTCAGAACTGACTTAGATGATGAATAAGCAATCCACTAAACCTGGTGTTATATTAGATTACAATCCCATTGCATTTAATTTTGAATGACCTTGGCATTGAGGACTTTGTCCTGATCTGCTCTGGAGTTTCAGGGCATGTCTACATGTGCATTTATGGCAGCTTAAATTTACTGCACAGTAAGCTGGAATTTACTGCTCATTAAGCAGGAATAGGCCAGTGTCTACATGTGCAAACTTTTAAGTGCATTAAAGTGCATAATGCAGGTATCAAATTTACACTCAAGTTGGCATAAATCACCATATTTGCTGTGCATGTGTAGACACACACCCATACAGCACAGTAATTTTCATTACTGTGCAGTAAATGCACACATGCACTCAATGTTTAAATCTGGCATATTCCATGAGAGACAAACTACTTATGGTGATATGCCCTGGCAGAAGTACCATCACATGCCAGACACAGCATACATTCCAAGGCAATTGTTTCTTTGGATTTTTCTTCCATACAAAGGAATATCCCTCTGTACAGAGGAATGAATGGCTGATTGACTGCATTGCAGTGGAGGGTTATGAGCTGTTACACTGTCCATATTTAACACTCACTGAAGTCTAGTTTTCCTTTCTACTGAATGATATAATTTAATATTCCTTGAATAATAATGGGATCACATTCACTTCTCAAAGGGCACTGCAAGAACATCTGAGAAAAGTGTTTTCATTTATATGCTCTCATTTTAGTCTAAACTAAGATGCTTTATCTTGAGACAATCACAGCATTAGTTTCTTCTGTATTCAAATTTCCCATAGGCAATGCATTAAATCCACTGCCACTGCTGCATCAACTGTGCATGCTCAGCAGCAGTCAGGGCTCACATATCAGAAGCAGCATCAAATGTCCAGGAATGGAGTCATGTAGAATCTCTGACTACCAGATTAGACTCAGGACAGGAAAAAGCCTTTTCTGTGCACACATCCCTATTTTACCCCCATAGTTCAGTGACATGAGCACTCCGGCTGTTGAACAGCCTGGGTTCTACCCTCACATCCTAGCACAGTATGCTAACCATTATACCCATCATATCACATCTCAGCCACTCTGCATTCACTTCTCCAACACTCCTTTTGAAGTTGAGCATCCTAAGTTGAGCTATTAATGTAGTCATGGGGAAGGGGAGGAAGAAGATGATGGAGGGTAATTCAGGGGAAAGGTTTCTGCCCCACTGGGGATAAGGGGCCAGATTAGAAACTAAAAGGCCCTTCCCATCCAGATCAAACAAGCAACCACTGAAACCAAGCCATATTTTGAAACCAACCATATTTTGACTTTCTCCATTCTTCCTGGCCTCATGTATCTCCCATGGACCTACCTCCTGTCCCCGCCTAGAGGGTCAGTCTGAAAAGGGTTGCTGGAGAAAGGTCTGAATTTTGGAAAGGTGATTAAAGTGCTATATTAGGAAGTCATAAAGACCCAGATTTAGTCTCCTTCTTGAGGGGAGGGGGGCCAGGACCTCCGCACTCATCACTCAGCCATCTGCAGAAAACTGTAGGAGACTTCTCATTTTGTCACCAGAGCCTATAACCATCCAGGTGCATACTACATGGCCAGGAATATCATTTCAACTTATACTTGTGTTTATTTGGAAATGCACATGACCAAAAGTATGCCACATAGATGACTGAATCTGGACTCTTAGGCATCCAGAAGAGAGAAAATGACACTCCGTCCCCCACCCCCGCAATGGGTTTGAGTCATGATTCCTTCAAAGACCACCTCTCTCCTACTGCATATTTCAGTAGCTGAATTAAAATGAATATTTTACTGACCTCCCCAGTGTTTAAACAGGGCTAGTAAGGTAACAGGTATTTGTTGTAATTCACTCTTTCTGCTGGTCTAGAACTTGTATACTTTGACCTTCAAATAATATTGAAAAGACTAACTATTCTCCTTTTTTATTTTTTGTTCTTCTTTTGGCAAAAGGCAGATAAGTGGACTTAGAAGAACAAATTATAATAGAATGTAATCCTTTAGTGCCTAAATGTGATACTATTCCACCCTGCTTGAGACACTGAAAAACAGTTAATGCAATAAATGAGTGGATACTCCCCCTCATCCTCTTCCACTTCCTCTCTGGTTAGTTGTGACTCAATCATAAAAGTCAAGGATGATGAGTGACAAAAATAGAAGCAAGATTTTTAGGACTTGAAATGCATGAAATAGAATCACCCTTAGACACTTAAATCCATTTAGGTAGAATAGAGTCTCGTCCTAAGAGCATGTGCATGGGAAGTTACTGCAGAACAGCTGCTGCATGGGAAAGCCCTGTGCCTTGTTATTCTGTAGTAAACTGTTGTATGTTTACTTTTGTATGTTTACCTCAGATTTTCTGGTCTGAAGGCAAACAAGTAAGTATCCTCAAATGTGTTTTGCTTGTCTTTGGCTATGAATTCATTCCTTGGCTAAATCACATAATAAACAAGAAAGATTTTATTTGCTTTTAGTACAAGGAAGATATAAACCCCAGACAAGAATTTGCCAGGAGGGTTTAATAAGGAACATGAGAATTGGGGTTACAGAAGAAGGTGATTTAAAATGAATAATTGGACAATTGCCCAAATCATGAAGATTTAGGCTGCAGGATAACATCCCAAGAGTACTGTTGGATATCCTATCACTGTAATATTTAACACTAGACATCATTATCATTATTTATAACAAGAGGCTGCACCTACTTCAAGTCCGTGTTGGGCTAAACACTGTACAGACATATAACAAAACAATATTATGATGCTTACAGTCTTTGCTTAAGTGAAAAGAAAAAGCTAAGGAATCATTAGCAATATTTGTATTTCAGGAACAAGAAAACATACTAGAAAAAATATCATACTGGCAAGGGAACTGGCTATATAACCAACTGTTATAAAGAACCAAATCTATGAACTTCCTATTGCTGGTTTCCCCTGTTTTTTTCTTTTTTTCTGTTACCATCACACATGTACGGAATGGCAAAAATTGGAAGATAAAATTGCCTGGGAGAGTGGAGGTAATAATACAATTACTGAAAATTCCCTTATTTTGTGTGTATATGGTAATTAAATAACATGGGGAAAATATTTTTTTCAGTGATTGAGCTGGTGGGCATAGAAGATATAATAACCACCACTTCTTACTACTTACAGCTGAAAAATAACCTTTTCACCCCAATCTGAGGATGTGCATTATGAAAGCCCAGCAATGTGTTTATTTCAATTTCCACAAGTGCATTTTTTTGAGACATAGTAACTGCTGCACTACGTTTCTCAGGGGCTGGGACGACATTTCCTTTTATTGAGAAAGAACTATTTTAATAAAGCTTTCAAATGTGTAGGGTTGGAGCACACCCTTGAATAGTAACAGATTTAACTGTTGCCAACACATTGCTAAAAGGAATGTACTAAGCTACTTATTGCAGTATTTCATGGTCTAGGGGCAGAGAAGAACAAATTCAGTCTATTTGGGGCAAGTCCCTTGGTGTCCACTTGCTGTTTGAGAGAAATTTATAAAATGCCTTTTCTTTCCTTTCCCTTAATCAGGGCAAAAGGTCTTTTGGGGTCATTTCCCTATCCACAATTCTTCAGCCAGCACGATAGCTGGAATTCAATAAACACTCAGAGCCAGCTTCTCTCCAGAGCCCATCCCAGCTGTTGTGGGGACCAAGGGAACAGGAATCCCTTTGTTGGTCATTCAGCAGCAGACGTTCCACTCTGCACCTGCCTCTCCTGTTTTCTAGAAGACTTTCTCCACAGGAGGAAGGACCAGAGGGGACCCCTTTAACAATAGAGCCTTTTTTGCCAACTTCATATTTAGTGTCCTTCTTTACTAATGCTGTTCATGTCAACATACCCACAAGTTCAGCAAAACACCAGTTCCTCTGTGCCTATGTAAGCAGATACAGAATATCTCTCCAACACCATGTCCTTTGCTAACATCTCTCTCTCTCTCTGAAGTCTATGCACTTCAGTATTTTTTAATTACTGCACATGTTCTATATTCCGCTAGTATCAGCTATAGACATGTACATACTTCTACTCTTTAAATACTTATGTACATTTGAATGCATATGTACTCCTTGACACAGACAAGATCTGTCATGTGTCAAATCCCTTACTTCAGACATAACCCAAATGACTTTAATAAAATGTAGGGTAGATCTGCATTGTAAATAAAACATATGTTTGTAGCAGACTTAAAATTAGCTAGTTTAGGTCCCAATGGAAGCATCTACATGTTCATTAATGTGCCATAATTACAGCACCTGTTATTTACAGTTACTAAACTTAATGTGCTGTAATTGGTGCTATGTGCATTAGCACAGATGAAGACTTTCTGTGATGTTAACATGCATTAGACTACATCTACTGCACATTACCACATTAGCATGGTTTTTACCAGCCACGCTAATGCGCAATAGAATTAGTCTTCTGCACATTAAGCATCTTGTGTAGATATGCCCAATAACAGCATAGCCACATAGACCCAGGGTCCACTTATTTAATATGTAATATTTACTTAGGGTCACAGGAAGACTTCTCCAACTTTCACTAAAGGGCTAACCTGCTGTGATATCTATAGTCAACTTGCACAAACAAACAAACAAAAACACAAACAATCAAAAAACAGCTAACAGGCAAATGACTCTTGCAACTGCAGACACCTGGAAAGTCTAAGCGACTTAAGGATCTAGAGATGACAATCTTTTTGTTACAGAGTTTACAAAAAGAGGTCTTTCTGTTACAGTGTGTTTGTGGACTGTTATTTACAGGTAAGAGCTTAGCTTCCTAAATTTATAAAGTTTTTAAACAACTTATGTTTGTAGACTACTTCTCCATTGGCATTTTTTGCACTGCATTGCATCAATCACTCACTTTCAATGCATGTATCCACTTACTGCTATATTGGTTTACTCCACAGTAATTTGCTGTGGAGTAAACCCACCCTGGGAAGACATCTACAAGTGCTGCCATTTGGAAAGATTAGCTTCATATGGGAGTAACCTGCTCCCAGCCTCCTCCAGCCCTGCATCGCCCCCCTGCAGCATCCAGGGGGAGCTGAAGGCTCCATCCACAGCTGCTTGAGGCCAGGGACCCTCTTTGAAAGCCATCCCTTGAGTTGCTCCCCAGACACTTGCATTTCTGGCCTAGAGCAGGCTGCAGCATGCTGGCACAGCCTTTAGTGATGCTGTCACAAGAGCCTGCATCCCCTGTGTGATGGCTGCTCCAGTCCCAGGCCTCAGAAGCAATGACCCATGCCCCAGGCTCCTGCTTGCCACCTTGCTCACTGTGCTTCCCTGCTGCAGTGACCACCACCTGGCCAGGTCAGTCTTGACCCTGCCTGCCTTACTGTGCTGTGTGCCCATGTGGCCAGGTTCACCGTGGCATCTGAGGGCCCCTGCCACTGTGCGGCTGCTGCCCAGCCCCTGTGCTGCCACCTGGACCCTGGCAGAGACACCAACAATGTGCACATGAATGCCACTACCAGTACTATCCACAAGCTCCTGTGGGCCCGCCAAGCCAGCCAGAACTGGTGGCTGCACATCAACTAGCACATTTGGAATAATGAGAAGTGGCTGGAGTCATATCACATGACTCAGGCCACCTTCCAGAGCTCCTCAGTCAGCTCTGTCTGCACCTGGAGCAACAGGCCACCACTATGCAGCTGTCCCTCCCCCTGGAGACCCTGGCCATTGCCCTTCTCAAGCTGGCCACACCCACCAGCATGCACTATGTTGAGCACTTCTTTGGGGTGGGCAGGGCAACTGCCAGGTAGGCTTTCCTGGAGGTCTGTGGCACCCTTCAGAAAAACTGGGGCACACCATGATCTTGATGCACAATCCCCTGGAGATTGTGGTGATACTCCAGGCTCTGACTTTCCCCCAGTACATTGGAACTCTGGATGGGACCCACATTCTCATCACCTGCCCAGCCCATGGTGACCATCCCTAGTACAGCTGGCAAGGCTTTCACTCTGTTATGCTACAGGCCACCATCAGTCACCACAGTGCTTTCATTATGAATGCTGGCTGGGCAAGAAGTGCCCATAATGCTCACATCTTCCACAACTCCGCCCTGCCAGCACTGGTGTGCTTCATGCCAGGGGTGCTAGACCTCCAACTGGACAAGGTGACAGTCCTGTCCCTCCTCATTGTGGACCCCTGGCTCATGTGACCCTACACTGGCCAGCTGGACCCCCATGAGCCGCACTTCAACTCGTGCCTGAGCTGGACCTGTGTGCCAGTGGAGTGCACTCTCACCAACCAGGTCAGCCCATATGCTGCATAAAATCTGCAAGGCTGAAGGGGGAGCTCTTCTGCAAAGACTGGGCAGAGGAGGCACAGTGAGTGGAGGATGCCTGACACAGGGAATGCCAGCTGTGGTGGCAGCAACAGTAACAGCCACCCCCCCCCTCACCAGCCGCCCCTTGAAGTCCTGGGTCTGCTGCACACCTGGCAGTGGAGGCCAGGGCACCATGTGTGAGAAGCACTGGGGTACTACCTTCTCCTGCACTCCCCACTGTAGAACACCTGAATGGCTGGCCCCAGACTTTAGCTCCACCAAGCAACCCTAGCACACCAGGTTTACTGCCTTAACAGTTTTCTGAAAAGCACTTTATTCCCCTCTACAAACACAGACCCCTGTCTCACCTCCCTCCCCAAAATCAGAGCCCTTCCCTGTCCTGCTCCCATAACAGTCCCCACCCCTCACTCCTTCCCAAACAAAGCCCCTCCCTCCAACCCACACAGCCCCTCCACCAACCACCCTACCCACCACCAATAAAGCACCCTTTTCCCCATGCAGACTATGTACACTTCCCTGTGTATCCTCCAGGGTGGGAGGCAGTGGGGTGGGGGTACCCAAGGGGTGGAGCCCAGGGACAAGTGCCCAGAACTCTGGCCTCTGGCTGCAGCACTGCAAATGTGCACACTGCAGTGACACCAGTGGGCAGGGGGCTCACTTGGGGGCAAGAGTGGCTGCTGCTCTGCTGGTGCAGGTGGCCACCCCTCCTACAGCCAGCAGCCAGGGCCAGCAGAACCTGAACACAGTGATGACCCTGCTGAAGACAGCTCCTGCTCCAGGGCTGCATGGAGCCAGGGTGAGATGCAGGGCTATGCCCAGGCAGGGGCCTGGATGGTGGAGGCCCTGGGGTGGGTGCCAGGGCAAGGGGACCTGGCTTGGGAGGTGCCATTACACCTCAGCCCAAGCCTGCTGGGAGGCTTGCAGTTGGGTGGTGGTCAGCTGCCAGGGGGCAGGTGAGGCTAGGGCCATAGGCAGGGCAGCAGGCAGCGCAAAGATGACTACCAGGGCCAGGATGGTGTCCAGCACCTGGTCGTCCTCTTCCGTAGCCTCCACTGCTCTGGCCACCATAGTGGTCTGCCACTCCTGGGCCTCCACCATCCTCTCAAGGATGGCAAGATGCCCTCAAGGGCCAGAAATCTGTCCAGGGATGCCTGGTGCACCAGGTCCATCTCCCAGTCCTTCTGCCACTCACGTGTAATATCCTCCATGCGCCAGACCCGCTCCTCCCCCAGCCACTCCTCTGCCACAGTAACCAGTTGGTCCGGCAGCCAGGTTTCATCCTGGGTCTGCTGCTGCCAGAGATGGTGCATATGCAGGGCCACAGCCAAGACTGGCAGTGACCCTGATGGTTCATCCCCATGTGCATCTGGTGCCTCTCCCTCGTGTGCAGCTGTTGGACCTGCAGAGTCAGGAGAAAGCAGCTGTTTGCGAAAGTTTGCAATATTTCTGAGATAACATGCACTATACCAGGGGACTATGTGCTCCTGGCCTTAGATCGGGGTCATGAATGCACAATTGCCCAGGGACCATGGTAAATTGTCCAAGCAGGCCCTGGCACAGGCAACCACCAGCTGAGAACCTTATCCCCCCTCACTCTGCAGGGGTGGGTGGGCTGCTGGGTGCTTGCCACAGGCAACTTGCCTTCCCCACCCACTTTCCAGGCCAGGACAGACCTGGCTCCTGGCAGCACCTGCTGCCATGGCTCCAGACCCACTCTCTGCCCTTCTCCTTCAGGCCAGATCATTTCCTCCATTGCCACCACACCCACAGCACCTGAGCTCGGGAAGTAAGGGGTTCCTGACTGACTGGGATGCAGTACTGATAGTGCCTCCATCCTCCCCCCAGACAGCCTCTCAGAAGAGGTGTCCTGGGCCTTGCCCCCCACTCTGCATGTGCTCTGTGCCCCAAGCATGCCCCTGCTACACCCTTCAGCTGCTGATCACCATGGTGCCCCAGGCACATCTGAGAACCTGGCACAGGATACTGATATTCAATGGTGCAGCAGACAAGCTCGCTCTTCCCCATAGTGTTCACCACCACCTGAAGGGGCACCTATACCTATGCTTCACATCCCTGCCCCCTGCAGCCGAGAATGACGTCACCACTGGCGTTGACGTATACCTTTCCATGTCTGAGAGGCCTGTGCCTGCCTAGCTGAGGAGGCACAGGCCTCTCAATAAAGTTTTACACTGCCTCCCATCTCCCTGCAGGCTGTGGAGGGGAATTCCAGGGGTCTGGGGAAGCTTGACAGGCTGAGAAGGGATACGCTGCAAGGGCAGAGGCAAGAACAGGGGCAGGGAGTGTCCTTCCCTCAGTACACAACTTACCAGGTGAGTGTGGCAGACATGCCCGGTACCCTGAGTCTGTCCCTACTGGCAATGACAATGTGTGGTTTTCAGTGGTGTCCTGGAGGGCAGGGGCATGGCACCTGGCCAGGCAGACAGGGGCCCCCTCCAGGAAGGAGCTGCATCTGGTGAGGGCAGGTGGTGTCATGGCCAGGCTGGCCACCCGGGGACCTGGTGGGGCAGGCACTGGCACAGGTTGCTGGATAACACCAGGGGTGGGGACCATGGTGAGAGGGATCACACTTGGTGCCCTGAGGGGCCCTCCCTCACTGATGTCTCATTGCCACTGTCAGGCTGCAACAGAGGCTCAGGCAGGCCACCCATACTGGAACACATAGCATGGCTCCAGCCAAGGTTCCAGGGCACAAGGATGTGGTCCAGTTACCACACAAAGGGCATGGACCTGTGGGCAGCCTCCAAGTGGCAGTTGTGGTTGGTGATGCTGACCCACTCTTCCCTCAGGGCCTTGACATTTATGTGGCATGGTGTGCTGACCGGTTGTGCCCATGCTCCCATATGAGGCCCAACATGTCCTCATAGAACTCTGTGTTGGAATGCCTGCTCTGAGTGAACTGGCTCAGGACCTTGGTCTTACCCCACAATGCCACAAGGTCTGCTGTCTCCTCCAGAGACCAATTCCACCTCTGGGAGGACGTGTGTGGCATTGGAGATGAAGTCAGCATATTTCCTTCATCAGCCTTCAGGGGTTGCACGCAACAGTCAAGGTGCTGGTGGATCTGGGTAGGTGCCTATAGTGCCTACCCATAGGATAGGTAGGCAGGCAATGGAACTGGGCCAGGGGATAATGTCAGGGTCCAGGCAGGCTGCTGTGGCTGGCCTGGGGCCACCGTTGTGGGAACTGGTTGCCAGAGACTGGCTGCAGGTGGCACTTCTGGTGACCCTAAGGTGACCCTAAGGTCACTGCAGCATTTTAAGAGGCAGAACAGGGGCAGGCAAAGAGCTGCTCCACCCCAGGGCTGGAGAAGCTCCAGGCTTTGTGGCCCAGGGGCTAGCCTAAAGGTGGCCCCTGGTGGTGAGGCTGATTGGGAGCAAATTTTCTCCCATTTGCACACACGTGCACTACTGTAAAGAACTACAGCATGGTTAATTTGCTTACCAGACACAGTAGGATGAAGAAAAATGTCAGTCTTCATGTAGGCCATTTACATGGCCTGTTGTACTTGTTTAGGCAAATGCCTTTACTCTGCCACTATTATATTGAGTACCACTTGAAGAAATAAGCAATGTAATTCAAATTAAAAACTGAGATAAATGGATCATCAGACTTTCCTTCTGCTTATTCCTGCACTCCAGTCTTTGTAATTTGTCATCAACTATATTGGAACTTTCTGTGTAAATTTGCTGCCAGATGTTTCTTGATCCCAATGAATTTTGCACCACTAGACATTGACTATTGCTATCGCTAATAATCCTAGTGAGTTGATGATCTGGACTTTTTGCTTTGGTTATGAACATGGTCTAATTCTTGCATTAACTGTCTAATATCAGAAGTATACAATGTATCCTTTCCCCATTCAGTTGCCAAAATGTTACCTTTCTCTATTTCCTTTAGAACTATAAGGTCAAATCTCAGGGTTTTTTCAAGCTGCTCCTTAAGTCAGATGTTGAAATCGCCTGGCAATCTACTAGAAGTTTCTTTATCCACAGCACACTGACTTTTTCCATTTTATATTACTTTGAGGTGTCAGGTTAAAAGACATGACCACCTGCCAGATCACTGTTTGGGGCTAGGTGACAACACCAAGGCCCATAAGTAAGTTAGTGTCAAGGCTAAGGAACACAACTAGTTCTGTTAGGGCAATCAGTAGTGGAGATTAAAGTATGTGCACATCCTGCAGTGAAAGCGTGATCACCGCATGATCGGGGGGCTAGAACAATCAGTAGCTACTCCGGAGGCACAACTGCCTGACCAGCGGCTGTGGTCTCCAGAACCTTCCAGCCACAAAGCACCCTGATTGGCTGAGGAGGCTATAAAAGGGCAGCGCATCTGAGCATGAGGTCCTTCAAGCACTTCATCAGGTGGACTGATCACCCATCTGGTCTGAGATGACCCCTAGGCTGCATACTGCATAACTTTACCATTTGACCGTATAGCTTTCGTTGCTAGACCACAAGTTTTACCGCAAGACCGTAAACCTCGTTACATAGAGCTCATTTCGTGTAATACTCGACAACTTGTACCCGACACGTTGTGATTGTACCCTCGTTCAACCATTACTCATTTGTAATCATTTCTGCATTACATTGGATTCATTTGACGTGAGTAAAGTTTCAACTT
This sequence comes from Caiman crocodilus, assembly GCA_030014935.1. NCBI lineage: Eukaryota > Metazoa > Chordata > Crocodylia > Alligatoridae > Caiman > Caiman crocodilus. The sequence continues at coordinate 32,131,068 of JAGPOW010003182.1, forward strand.
TATTTTTTCACACCTGCCTGAGTCCATACTTACTTGCTTCCGTGACCTGCCATCATCCAGGTTGGGCTTACCACCT
>JAGPOW010003182.1:32131243-32149962 GCA_030014935.1 Caiman crocodilus
CCCCGGTGCTCTTTCCTGCCAAGGCAGGGGGTCGGACTAGATGATCTGCCCAGGTCCCTTCCGACTCTAACTACTATGATACTATGATACTATGAAGAGCATTTTGAGAAGCTTTACACTACACAGGTTAATGCTAGGAAGACAGAATGGCCTCGGTAATTAGCAGCCACATTTTTACTGTCTGTCTTCTGGCTGGATTCTGTAACCCATGCAGGTTGGCAATACCTGGGGATCTGGCCTACAGCATGGAATAATCCAGCATGACTCTGGAGTGTCTGTTTAAGATATGCCCTAATGAACGGTCTGCCATACTCTTAGTTCAGACCAATTGTATTAATTTTATTCTGCTTCTGAGCACTGTAATTTACTTGTTCATTTGTGTTACTAAACACTTCTGCTTTTCCATTTTCATTTCTCTGTAGCACTCAGAGGTGGTAACATCCTTTGAAATGCTACCATGCAAGTTCTCATGTTTACTCAGTTGAGGTCTTTTTACACTGATCTTGGTTTGTAATGTGGCTTTAAACTGTAAGTAAATTATTTGAAGTAGGAACTCATGCAAAAGCCCCATCAAATTGTCAAAATGGCATATTTGACCTTATGTATAAATAAAAAATCTAGTATTTATGCCATGAAGAAGACATAGTAAATGTATGGAGCTACTCTGAGAGTGCATTTTTTACTTGGGTAAACACCTCTCACATCAATAAAGTGATTTCTTCAAACACAGCGCTATACAAAGACATTTTTAATACAGTGAACCTAAGGCCATAAACTTATGAACAGATAAGCTGTGAGAGATAAACCTGGGGAACCTGGAGCAAATTACTCCATGGTAGCTGAACACAGTGAGCAGCTAGGACTGTGCAAAGCGGCTAGAATTCACTTCAGATTTGGATTCTGATGATTCAGTGGACAGCGATTCGATGTGGTGATTCGAATCACTGTCCCAAATAGAGTCAGTCGAATCTGAATTGGAGATTCAGCTGCTGCTGAAACAGCCAAATCTCCATACCACACAGGCACTATCCCTCCCCCACCCTAGCTCCTTGTTCTTTAAGGAAAAAAAGCATGCACTCACCAGATGCTGCCAGGTAGGGGGGTGATCCGCACTGCCCTGACTGCCCTATGCCATATGGGGGGCTCAGCTACAAGCCCCCTGACACCTGCCTGCTCCTCCAGGTCCTCCCATAGCTGCCCCACCCTCCCCAGATCCCAGACATTTAAAACAAAACAAAACACCCTGGACTTACCAGATCCTGCCTGATGGGGGGGATCAATCTCCACTGCCCCCCAGTACTCCATGCTGCATGGGGAGCTCTGCTGTGAGCGCCCAGAAGCCCCAAGGCCACTGTAGTAGCTGATGAGTTCGGGGGGGGGGTTTAAAAGGTCGCAAGTTGGGGCAGGCAGGGTAGCCATGGGTGGCCTGGGAGAGCAGGTAAAAGTTGAGAAACTTGTGATACAGCCCCCACACATGGCATGGGACAGTGGGGGAGAGCAGGCATCACCCCCCCACCAGGCAGCACCCGGTGAGTAGGGGCTTTTTTTTAAACAACCAGGAGCTGGGACTGGGCAGGGCAGCTGTGGGGGTGGGGGAAGCTGGGAGAGCAGGTGGAGGCTGCAGGGGGCTGGGGAAGCAAGGAGCAGATGGGGCCTGGCAAGGGTCCCCCCATGGTCCCCTCCCCCTTCCTCCAGCCCCGCCTCAGCTGCCCCCTACTTACTAGCATGAAGTCTTGGTCCAGCTCCCTGGTGCAATGAGCAGGGACTACCCAAATCGCAAGAAGCTCTCTGAATCTTTTCCAAATCAATTCAGAGAACTTCAAATTGATTCAGATTTTTTAATTAGTCCCCTGATTCAATTCAGAGATTCAGCCACTGAATCAGCCCGGATCTCCTCCAAATTGAATCAGTGCCCAAAGCTTCACACAGCCCTAGTGAGTATGTTGCAGATGGAAGGATGCCCAGAGGGTAAGACTCACTATGAGTTGCACCAACAGGGGGTGTATGCCACGCCAGGTCAATACAGACCCATTGCAGTCTATGGTGGAATGTTTGGAGGAGGGTGCCCTGAAATGTTAATGTTTAACTTCATGAGACAGCTGCAAAGAAACAGCCAAGATATATCTGGTAACTTCTTTCCAGGAAGGAAATGACTTTCAAACTGCAAGGTCAGCAGCATGGACAGATCCCATCTAGCTTTACTTAACATGCTACACATCAACCATCTGACTGAAACAATGCATCCAGCTTCCTGTCACTTGCAATTAATTTTATTGTGCTGTAGACATGGTTTGACCAGAAACATCTGGAGAATGTCAAGATAAGGAAGACCATTTTCCTTATAATCTGTATAGAACTAGCCCCACAGTTCCAGAGGCACACTATCAACATGAGGCTATCTTTGTCCATAGAATAAAGACACTCTTTATAGCTATCTAGAAGTAACAATTAAAACTTTCTTCCAGCCTGTTCTAAACCAGTTTTGTGTGGGCACATGTACTGTTGGTGATGTTGTCATCATAAAATATATACTACCCCATGTGTCATAAGCCTTTTTAACCCTAAGGATGAAACCAGTGGCTTTAAATGCATGGGGCTCCTTAGCTGCATTGAATTACGAGGTTGGAACATATCTTCCCATTCTTTCTCCTCTCCTCTTCCCCTGTCCCCTGTGGAAAAATTGCATACTAGTCTCCTCTCAGTCTCTTGTTTTTGTTTTTTAGGGGAGGAGGTGTCATACAATTGTCTGCTCACCTGTCTGTCAACTGGTTGCTAAGAAACCAGCTCTGCCTACGTGACCTTGGTAAGGTGAAAGGGGGTGGACCAAGCTCTGTATTGTATTAGCCTTGACCTCATGGCATGGGGTCAGGGGCTCGAGCATTGTCACTCTAGGAGCTGACTAGTGATGCTTTTTAAATTGGTTGTTTGGTCTCCAACTTCACCTGGCCAGGATTGGGCCAGGCAAGTGATGTTAAAAGGCCTATATAAGCCAAGACTGCCCAGGAGGAGGGGGGCAGCCAAGTTAAGTTACACTCAGCAACTAGAACATTTGAAACTCTCTCCCTCTCTCTCAAGATTCTGAAGTGTGTAAACTACCTGAAACCTATCTAGAAATATGGCTTGCTGTAAAGCTACCTAGCCACACTGTTTGCTCTAAGGTTATACTGTGTTACATCACTATCCTGTACCCTTCCCCATGTCTACCCTCTATAACCAAACCCCACCCCAATTACACAAAGTGTGGTGGTCTAGCTAGGAGAGGGATAGATGTGTGCCTTCCTGTCCCCTTAGTCCAGCTGACTAAGGGAGGCTACTTTTTGGTACATAAGGCTAAAGGAAACATCCAAAGGTCTCAGACACCCAAAGTGGGCCAAGCATCCTCAAGGTCTGCAAGGCCTGTGTACCCCACAGGGCACATGGCTGAAGACTGATCAAGTCCCCCGGGGTAGTGGCAGTGGTACCCCCAAACTTGTGAGTGTGCTCCAGGAAAGGGGTTGGCTGGACGTGAGGCACCCTTGGGATCGCAGTCGGAGCTTGATAGGTGGTCAGGCATAGTGAGGTGGGTGGTTCAGCCCAAAAACGCCCTCTACTGGCTCAACACACCTTCCACCTCCAACATGTTTCAGAGTTCATAAATTGGAAGGACTTTTTTTTTCCAGTTGAGCTACAGGGCCTGGTTCACCATTGTGGAAAATTCACTCATAGACAGCATTGTCTGGAAAAGTGCAAGATAGTAGAATTTTCACCAACTCCATTTTGGCTTCCTTGCTGAGGAAAAGGAGTTTTCCAAGAACTGCTTAGAGCACAGAAGTCAATGGTTCCTATATTTGAACCTTGGCAACTTTGCCTATTCACTGTAGTTGGGTGAAAGAACCCTAGCCTTGTTGCTAGAAAGTGGGGTGCCCCTTTAACGACAGAGTTTGCAGAGCACAACCTGTCAGCAGAGCTGAAGGGTAGCTTTGTGGGCTGGTCAGCTGACTGGGGCTATTTCATGACTGGGAGAAAGCTTTGGCCAGAGCTATGTAAGTTCTGGGTTGAGCTAGCGGTGGTGGGGTCAGCCAGCCCAGGCTGTAGCAGAGTGTGGGCCTCCCGAATGGCCAGGAGACTAGAAGAAAAAAAACTGCAGGCTAGGGCACAGGACAGAGCAAGCCAGAGAAAAAGAGTGTGGAGTGAGCAGGCATGCTGCCTCTATTATTTGTCTTCTTTGTTATAGCCCAGGGACTTAGCATTTATGTTATAGTTTAAACCAGCCCACCAGGAACACAACCACCTTGAGCCCAGCCAGGGACAGGTTCAAAGTGTAAGCAGTTATTGAGTCTGGAGTGAGCAGAGAGACAGTGTTAAGCAGCAATCATATAGGGGCCAGGGGCCTGGCACCAAAGAAAGTGCAGCTACACAGGGGCCTAGTGTAAATGTGAGCTAGAGCCTGATGCAGTGAGCCTAGGCTAGAATGCCTAGCGAAAGTAAAAAGAGCAGAGGCCAGGGAGGCCAAAGCCCCAACAGTGACAGAGCTCCCCACTTCTGGATGTTCTTTGGAGTGAAGACCAGATTTGGGAAGCCCTGGGCAACCTCCCCTTAAAGAGCCAGAAGGAAAAGCAAGATGTGGCAGGTGAGCAAAGAGGAAACTGTTCCTGGAGTGAGTCGGAATAAGGGGAATTGCAGGGTGCCTCCAAAGGTTTTCAACTGCCCTGGGGATGGCACCCTATTACATTAGGTCTTATGAACCCTTACATTAGGCACTTTGATTGCAGAAAGGACCTTTTTAACTCTTAAAAGGAAAGCAAAAGTACTGAATCTCTAGTAGTACAGATGCATGTCCTAGGCTAATGTATGGCCATCCTGTTCTTTGACATTTGCTTGATTAAATGAATAATACATCTTTTGAACTATAAACAAATATTTTGACAAAAAATGTGAAACTAAACAGTGAAAAACTTTGATATAAAGAACTGAAAAATGAAAGTTGAGTGGAGGAAATGATGTACAAGTGCAAGAAAAAAAAATGACTGAAAATACGACAAAGGCCCTTCAGTATTCAGATAACTCCACTTCTCATTTGAAGACTGAGGTCCCTGGGGGGTTGAAGAGGCAGGGCATCAGGCTGGCATGAAAATATCTTGCCCATTTGGGAGGAAAGGCAGCAAAAGGGCACAGCAGCCCCCTTGGCTCTCCAGGGAACTAGTGAACCTCCTACATCTAAAAAGAAAGACCTACAAAGGATGGAGGACTGGATCGACCGCCAAGGAGGAATATTCTGCAATGGTCCAAACCCGCAAGGAGCGAACAAGGAAAGCCAAGGCTGCGACTGAACTCCAACTAGTTACAAGTATTAAGGACAAAAAAAAGTGATTTTTTAGATATGTGTGGAGCCTCAGGAAAAGCAAAGGCAACACTGGACCTCTGCTAAACCAGATGGGACAACTGACAAACAACACCCAGTAAAAAGCCAACTTGCTAAATGTGTACAGCTATCTGGCGTGGTGCATGGTGTAATTCCAGCACCAGTCTTTCCCCAGTCAGCCTTTGCGTCAGTCTTTCACCACTCCCCTGGGACATCCCTGCCCATTACGGGAGGCCCAGGTGAAGGAAATTCCTTATCCTCCATCAAAGCTGACCTCGTGAAGGAACATCTTGAGAGGCTGGATACCTTCAAGTCAGCCAGTCTTGACAGTTTACACCCCAGGGCACTCAAGGAGCTAGCTAGCATCATAGTCCAGCCCTGGCACAGATCTTTAAGAACTCCTGGTGCTCTGGTGAAGTGACCAAAGACTAGAAGAAGGCCAATGTGGTACCTATCTTCAAGGAAGGAAAGAAAGTGGGTCCAGCAAACTATATGCCCATCAGCCTGACCTCTATTTCATAGATGCCATAGACATTTGGGCTAGAAAGGACCCCAGAGGATCATTGAGTCCATCCCCCTGCCCCAGGGGCAGGAATTCAGCAGGGATCATTTGACCCTAGCAAGATAAGCATCCACATGCGTCTTGAAGGCATTCAAAGTGGGTGCTGAACCGCCTCGGGACCTTCGCCAAACCTTCGGGGCTCGGACAGTAAAGAAGGTCTTCTTTATGTCCAGCTTGAATAGGTCATGGTGGAATTTGTGACCATTCAATCTTTTCATCCCTTGGGGCACTCTGGTGAACAGATGTTCTCCCAGATCCTGGTGAGCACCCGTGATAACTTATAGGTGGCCAGCAGATCACCTGAGCCTGCGTTTTTCTAGGCTGAAGAGTCCCGTGGCTCTTAGCCTCTCATCGTAAGGTCTGTTTTCCTGACCTCTGATCATGTGCATGGCTCTCCTCTGCACTCTCTCAAGCTTCTCCACATCCTTTTTGAATTCTGAAGCCCAAAACTGGACACAGTATTCCAGCTGCAGCCTCACTAAGGCCAAGCACAATGGGAGAATGACATCCCAGGATTTGCTTGAGAAGCATCTATGGATGCAAACCAATGTTTTGCTCACTTTACTAGCTGGAGCATCACATTGAAGGCTCATGTTCATCTTGTGGTCAATCGTGACCCCCAAGTCTCTTTTATCTGAACTGTTAACCAGCGTAGCACTGCTGAGCCTATAAGCATGCTGCAGGTTTTTCCTCCCAAGGTGGAGAACATTTTTCGGTGTTGAACACCATCAGGTTCTCAACTTCCCTAACCCTAACCCTAACCCTTTTCATGAGCCTGTCAAGATCTGCCTGGTTCACCCTCCTGTCCTCAGGTGTGGATGCTTTAACCCAGAGTTTGGTGTCATCGGCAAACTTGGCAAGTCCGCTTCTGACACCAATGTCCATATCACTGATGAAGATGTTAAACAGTATAGGCCCTATGACAGAGCCTTGAGGGACCCCACTGGTGACCACACACCAAGACAATTGGCTTCAGTCAACCACCACACTCTGGGTCCTACCATGGAGCTAATTCCCCAGCTAGTGGATTGTGGTGAGGTAGAGGCCACAGTTAGCCAATTTTGCCAAGAGGTGATCATAGGATACGAGATGAAAGGCTTTTTTAATGTCAAGATATACAACATCAATCTCTACCCCCTTGTCCAGGTGATAGGTCACCTGGTCATAAAAGGAAATTAGATTGGTCAGGCAAGACCTATGTGCAACAAACCCTTGCTGGGTAACCCTCAGGATATTGCTGTCAGCTAGCCTGTTAAGGATGGCCTCTTTGATAATCTTTTCCAAGACCTTGGAAGTGGTAGTCATGTGGTAGTCATTTTGTATATACTGAGACAGAAATACAATTCGGCAGCTGCAGCTGTGACTGAGCAGTCCTCTTTAGGATCCCCTCTGCTCACCCTGACTGGGGAAGAGGCTAAAAAAGATATCCTAAACAGGTTGTCTCAACCCTCCCTCTCCCCCCCCACAGTGCCACATCCAGTGGGATCACTCTACTTATGGCCAAAACCAACAAAATTAAGTACTGAAGTTGGCAACATGGAATGTCCATAATCATGGGCTCCCCAAACAGTGAGCATCCTGAAAGAAGAACAATCATAGTAGCTAAAGAACTTGCAGGATATGCTATCAATATTGGTGCCCTAAGCAAGACTGGCTGGATAGATGAAGGTCAGCTGAGAGAAGAAGGAGGTGGCTACACCTTTTTTTGGAAAGGAAAGACACCTGACAAGAAGTACATTCACAGGGTTGGCTTTGCCATCAAGAACAAGATTGTCAGCCAGCTTTCAGATACTCCTGTGGGCTTTAATGATGATGATTTTTGCATTTTCAAAAAAAGCATGATTTTTAATGACTTATGATTCTCCACCTCAAGCTCAGTAGCAACTAGTATGCTACAGTCATCAATGATTACACCCCACACTTGATGATGAAGTGAGCAAGGAAGCATTCTACTGTGCTCTTAACCGACTCCTGACTGCCATTGCTAAGAAAAAGCTCATTCTCATGGGCAACTTCACCATAAGTGCTGGGTGACACTCTGAACTCTGGAGTGGCACTACTGGGAAAGAGGGGGTCATTAAAGTCAACTCCAATGGTATCCTTCTCCTCAGCAAATGTGCAGAGCATGATTTGCTCATCACGAATACCATCTTCAGAATGACAAATATAAGAACACTTGGCAACATCCACACTCCAATCACTGGCATCTTCTTGACTAAATTATTGTCAGAGCCCATGATCATATTGATGTCTGTATCACCCAAGTTCTGAGAGGTGCAGTTGGCTGCTGGATGGACCACCATTTAGTCAAATCAATCATGGACATGTAGCTTCCACACCATAAACAACCAAAAGGAATGCAGAAATGATTTAATATCAAGGGATTCCAAGACCAAACTAGATACAAGGCTCTTCAGCAATGCCTTACTGAGAGGCAGTCTGACCTACCTAACATCAAGGTCAGCCAGGAACATTGGGAAGAGCTTAAGAACCTTATTCACAAGGCATGCACTGAGTCAATTGGATACTTCACTTACTGTCACCAAGATTGGTTTGACAATAACAATGAGCAAATCCTAGCACTTATGCATCAGAAGAGAGCCATGTTATGCATTTGGCACAATGAATTCTCCAATCAGCAAAAATGAAAGGCTTACCACTGACTCAAAGCTGTAGTCCAGAGGAGGCTATAGAATATCATAACCAGTGGGGGCAAAGGAAGGCCATGGAAATTCAGATGTTTGCTGACCAATGTGACATGAGAAGCTACTTTGAAGCAATGAAAGCCATCCACAGGTCACATTCCAATGGCCTGACCGCCTTGCAATTCTAGGATGACTCCACCCTTCTCATGGACAATGTATCCTTTGAGCAACACTGGAAGGAGCACTTCAAGACCCTACTCAGACATTAATCTGATGTCTCACCTGCCACTATCAAGTCTCTCCCCCAACACCCAATATTAGAACCTCTTGCTGATGCCCCATACTTCAAGGAAGTCTGGTATGTTATCAGTCAGACCAAGAACAATAAGGCACCAGGCCCAGATGGCACTCCCACAAAGCTCTTCAAAGCTGGCGGAACAGCACTAGCACAAAAATTTCACCAACTTCTCAGCAAAATATGGGTTAAGGAGGAAGTTCCACCTGACTTACAGAATGTCAACATTGTGACCATCTTCAAAAAAGGAGACAAGTTAGTGTATACAAGTCAGAGTGTGGGAATTACTGAAGCAATACGCACCTCTCCGTTGCCAGGGTGATTTTTACTCGCATCTGTTTGAATAGCCTCCTCCCTCTTGCTAAAAATGTCCTTCCAGAATCCCAGTGAGGATTTAGACCATTTTGGGGTACCACCAACATGATTTTTGCTGCACGAGAGATCCAGAAGAGCTGTAGAGAGCAACACCAGGACCTGTTTATGGCATTCATTGACCTAAACAAGGCCTTTGACTCCATCAATCATGAAGCCTTATGGAAAGTGCTGGCTAGGTTTGGTTGTCCACTGAAGTTCATCAGTGTCCTCAGGCTGTTCCATGATGGGATGACCTCCACAGTCATTTGCAATGGATCACAGACAGACCCATTTACCATCCATACCAGTGTCAAGCAGGGCTGTGTCATCGCCCCAACCTTTTTTTCCATCTATCTTGCTGTGACTTTGATTCACATCCATGACCGTCTTCCTCCTGGAATTGGGACTGAGTATCAAATGGATGGTCAGCTTTTCAACCTGTGGTGCCTTCACAGCAAAAAGGAAGTTACCACGCCTTCAGTACATTGATTTCTGTGTTGTCCTCATACACACTGAGACTGATTTGTAGTCCACCCTTGACATTTTCTCAGGTGTCTATCACAGCCTAAGACTCTCCCTTAACATTGGGAAGACCAAGGTGCTCCATCAGCCTGCCCCAGCACAAGCTTCACCTCCTTCCTCCCTGCCTACAAATTATTGTTGGTGGAGAACCCCTAGAAAATATTAGGCATTTTCCATACCCTGGCAGTCACCTCTCCCAGTCAGTCAGTCTTGATGTAGAAATTGAACATAGGATTTATTGTGCCAGCATATCCTTCAGAAAGCTTCTTGCTGTGTTTTTGCTGACCAAGATCTGCAGATGGAAACTAAGATGTCTACAGTGCAATAGTTATTCCCACACTCCTCTATGGGAGTGAGATGTGAGTGAGATGAGTTAAGCCATTTTAAGTGCCTGGAATGGTTTCATCAGCGTTGCCTCAGAAAGATTCTTCACATTAGATAGGAAGATCACTGCACCAATGCCAGCATCTTCTCTGCAGCTAGCATAACTAGCATTAAGGCAAAGATCATGAAACATAAGATCAGCTCCACTGAGCTGGCCACTGTGTGTGGATGGCTGACACTCACCTCTGGAAGCAAGTCCTCTTTTCTCAACTTAGTCATGGTAAGAAGACCCGTAGAAGACAGAGGAAGAGCTACTAGGACACCTTGAAAGTATACCTTAATGATGACATCAACCCCACAAATTGGGAAGTGCTGGCTGGTAATAGGACCCAATGGCACTGTACCATACATCAAGCTACAGCCCACTTCTAAGATATCCATCTTGCTCAAGAAACCAAGAAATGGCAGAGGAGGAAGGAAAACACACAATATCCTGGCAAACAATTGTTCTTCCCCAAGGCACCACTTGTGGAAAACTTGCGAAGTACAGATCGGGCACCTCAGCCATCTTAAAATTCATCAGTAATCTCCACTGTAAACATCAACCTCATATAGAGGGATAACCAATGATGATATATTTTCTAAATCAAAACTACCTTACTTACAGGTCATAAAAGTGATTTATTCTTTCTTATATTTTTTACCAGGTTCATGTTCATAACTGCTCAACAAAAGACATGAGCAAGTGTAGTATAATACTGATTTAAGCAAGACAGGTAATAATTATTATAATCTTGATATATTATGACATGGTATATGTGAAACAGTTTTCTCTTTTAGAAATCTTAGGGTAGATAAGAAATATTAGTTATCATCCTGTTACGTGCCCTGCACAAATATTGTGACTAGCTTTCAATGTGTTAAAGGAAATGATGGACCATTCTTTCTAAGTCTCATTCTGTTTTGTTTTGTTTTTTTAATGAGCATTTGGTTATGGAATGAATAGGATTCCCCATTTAGTGGGAATTACAATATGTAGGACTGTTATAAAAAGAAGTATGAAATATTTTCCCTCTGCTGGGAATTTACATATGCATTTTTAATAGCTAAATGCTTGTAAATGTAATCCATGCATAATAGGTTTTTTACACACTAGTAAACTAAATTGAAAGTATTCCATACACATTACTACTCATTACTATAACTAAACTAATATAGACACATCCTACTGACATAATATCCTAATATTTTAAAAGTGTGAAACTGTAACAGTTTAAATGTATATTTGCTTTTAATCAAAATTCTTCTATCTCTCACCTGTACATTATGTAAATTAGGTCTTGATTTGTTATGGATAATTCCAGGTAGAAAGGGAAGCTAGTCATGCTAAACTCTATTTTTCAATGGTTAGATTGTTTCCAGTAACTCTTATATAATACAATGCCGCAACCTGCAGTATACACATACTTTCAGATCCTCTCCATATGCCTTTGCAGGAGAGTAGAAATGGCACATGAATTTTGGAGCAAGAACTTTATTTCATAGATTAATTTTTAATGTTCTATGCATACTAGCATGATAAATAACGATAATTATAGTATTATGAGCCAGAAAATGGGAGTTCATTGTGTATGCTTGACAATGAGAATCATAAAAAAGAAAAAGCTTCCTTTCAAAATACCTTTATTCCAGTCTAGTGTTCAGGAAAGTAAAATTGCCAAGTAGTAGTAGTAGTAGTAGTAGTAGTAGTAGTAGTTGTTCACAGTTAACCTGTCTTAAGAATTGATTAATCTGCACTGATTTCCTGCAATGGACAAGTTCCCTAATGGACATGAGATTTTTGACACAAAGTAGTATTAACTCCTGAGTATTTAATAAGGTACAGAATGGCCTCAAGATAACTTTGGTGATGGCTTTTGTGCAGAAAAAAGCAAACTTTATTTCTTATTTTTATATCAACAATCCATAATATCTACTTTCTCCATCTTGCAGTCTCCAGACTCCTATCATGTCCTTTATTCTTATTCAATGCAGGAAAGAAGCAGGAAGAATTGGAAGTCTTTGCACAGTCAAGGAATTATGATGCGCCTGGAATAACAGAGATTTGGTGGGTTAGCAGGCATGACTGGAGCACTGTCATGGATGGGTACAAACTGTTCATAAAGGGCAGGCAGATGAGAAGAGGAAGAGGAGTTGTGCAGTATGTAAAAGAGCTGTATGACTGCTCAGAACTTCAGTATGAAACTGGAGATGGGCCTGTCTGTGGGTTAAACTTAGAGGGCAGAGCAAAAAGGGTGATCTTGTGGACCAGGAGGATGAGGTAATGAAACTTTTTACAAACAGCTAGCGCAGGTTTCCCATTCACAGACCCTGGCTCTCCTGGGGGACTTCAGTCACCCTGACAATTGCTTGGAGAGGAATAAAGCAGTGTACAGGCAATCAAGGAAGTTTCCAGAGAGCATTGGAAACAACTTCTTGGTGCAAGTGCTGGAGCGGCCAACTGGGGGCTGTGCTCTTCTTGACCTGCCGCTCAAAAACAGGGAAGAATTGGTGAGGGATGTGGAAGTGGATGGCAATTTGGGCAGCAGTGAGTGCAAGATGATTCAGTTCAAGATACTGACAAAAGAAATAAAGGAAAGCAGCAGAGTATGGACACTGGGCGTCAGAGAAACAAACAGGCTCCCTCAGGGAACTGATGGGCAGGATCTGATGAGAGTTTCATCTAAGTGGGAAAGGAGTCCAGGAGAGCTAGTTGTATTTAAAAAAAAAAAAAACCTTTACTGAGGACACAGGAAAAAACTATCCTGTTGTGCAGGATGAATAGAAAATTGGGCAAGTAACCAGTTAGCTTAGCAGAGAATTTTTCAGGGAGCTTAAAAACAAAGAGGAAGCTTACAAGAAGTGGAGGCTTGCACAACTTGGGAGGAGTGTGACAGCTGAAATTTATATCTGTATGGTAAAGGTGCTTGCTGAGTGCTCTGTGAGGATTAGACCAGGTGTTTTTGTTGTTTGTTTAGATATTGTAAGCTGTATGTTGCCACTAAAAGCCTAATTAAAGTAAAAAATTAGTGAGGTCATGTATGTAATGAGGCCTAATATATTTAGCAAGGCCTTGTAGAAGTAGTAGTAGGCCTTGTGGCACAGTCAAAATTAACCTCATCAGAAGAATGCAAAAGTTTGTACTGCTATTGGTCAGTCCTAAGGAAAGTTTGTAGTGGGAGAATCTGAACGGCTGTAAATTATCAGCATACCTCAGAAATTATAGATTGGCTAGCATATCTGGAAATTATTAGAAGTAAAATGCAGCGGTGTGAGAGAAGCTACTGATTTAAAATTAGCTCCCTACCTGGATTCGGTGGGCCCACGGATCTCGAGGAGCCCGAGGACTGAATACCAGGGTCATTCCCAGTACCCTTCGAACAGCGCAGATCAGGGATGCCTGATTTCACTGAGCTGTATAGAAGAGGAACTTGTCAAACATCAGGCATCAGAGGGGACTGCTGATAAGTTGCCAACGTGAACTGTTACTGTCTGTCACTGTTGTTTTGTCACTGTGCGTAGTTGTGTGCTTGTTGAGTCAATAAAACTTTCTTGCCTTTTTTACTCCCGAACACTCTCTCAATCCCAAACCCTTCTGCTGGTGGCTGGGACATAAATTGGCATCACAAACAAGATTGAGAGACTCTGGTCTGGAGAGAAAGGTCAGAATGGAGAGAGTCGGGTGGGCCCTGTTGGTGGCTTTACTTAAGGAAGTGACAGGGACAGAGAATCCTGGGTGGGATAAGGATAGGTTGAGGCCTGCCTGGAGTGACCTGGGAACCGTACCCAATCACTGGGCTAGGTTTGCCACTGTCACCCAGGGCATACCCAAGAAGGGGTTCCTGTCGTGGCTGCTGGCCACATGCCAGCAGTTAGGGGCTGAAGAGAACCCCCAGCTCTGGGAAAAGGTCACTTGGCTGAATAAGGAGTTGAAAGATGTGATGGATTCCAACAGTGTGGCATGTGAGGCTGCGCAAGCTGCCCAGAGTTGCTTGGAGACATTAGAACAGAAGGAAGGAAAAATTATGATTGCACTCATGGCCGCTTCCCTCCAGAAGAGGGCGCAGTTGGCACAGACTGTGGAGCCCTCCTTCAACAAGGTGCAACAGTGCCTGTATGGAGAGAAACCGGAAGTTGAGTTCTGGAAAGATCACAGGGAGGAGACAGATGGAGGGGAGGAGATTGATGACAAGCATGGTGCTGAATTGCCTCATATGTCCCCGCCTGGAGGGAGGAACCTGGTCAGGCCTTCCCAGTGGTAGTGACTTGATCAGGGTCACAAAGGGAAATCCCTGAATAGATATGCATTCCTTTACCCTTGTGGAGATCTGAGATATACAGGAGCAGCGTAAGTCCAAGCTGGCAGAGCCACTGATTGACTGGCTAGTTTGAATGTATAGTGAAGGAGCCTCCACAATCTCAGTAAGTCATGCAGAGGCCACTCAACTAGTTCTGTGCTCCAAGCTTCAGCTGAATTAGTTTGCAGGAGGTGATGAAAATGTTATTTTGTTTTCTGCTGCCCTGCAGGCAACTGCAGCCAGTAGTGGTAATATGGAAAAAGAGCTTAACCCTGGCCCTTGGGTGTGGGCCAATTTAGATGAGGATGTCTGCTGCTTGTATCAATTACCACTAACTGAAATCATTCATGCAGCAGTTTGGACTTGCAAACCAGATGCAGGAGTCATGACAGCACCGTTGTAGAGGTTTTGCCGATAAGCACCAGCAGAGTGCACCTCATCCCTGCTGGCGTGGAAGCGAAAGGCAATGATCACCTGGTAAGAAATTCAATCTGGTAATTAGTGCAGCTTTTACCCATTTTGCAGAAGCCAGGGCTTGCCAAGTCGACGAAAACTGCCAAGGCCATAGCGTTGCCCTCAGTGAAAGACAAACCCCCTGACCTCCCCGAATTGTTAGGAAAAGCCAGGGAAGGTCAGCCCAAGACTCCGCAAGCAAGAATGTTGAGAGAGTGGTAAGAGAGGCACTGAGCTGCAGGGAAGAGATGGCCTCCACCTCTCTCCCCTGGGGAGGAGGCTCTTCTCAGCCAGACTGGCTGACCTGCTCCAAACTAAGCTGGCTGGAGGATGGTGAGGGACTACCGCCACTGCTGGCCCGCTGAGCAACCCTTACAAAGTCAGCAGGCTAAGGTACTTGAGGGAGCCCACCCTTGCCCCAGCCCTGGTACAATCTGTGGGCAAGGCAAGAGTCCCCAAGGGGACACTTGCCTGTCTGTACAGAAATGCCAGGAGTTTAGGGAATAAACAGGAGGAACTCATCCTCCTGCTTAACACAAATAATTACAACATCATAGGGATAACGAAGACCTGGTGGGACTCCACCCATGACTGGACCACAGGTATAGATGGCTATACCTCGTACAGGATAGCTGAAATAGATAAAAGGGGTAAGGGTGTAGCTCTGCATGTTAAGGAAAGCTATACATCCCTGTAAGCTGATGTTGATGACCAGGGTGGACAACTGGAGACCCTCTGCTTAAAATCTGTGGGGAACACAACATAGGGGACACAACAGTGGGAATCTACTACAGACCTCCCACCCAAAGTCTGTTGAACTCGCAGCAGTATGAACTTGTACGCCAGATGCAGAAGTTGTGAGGGCACCATTGTGTAGGTTTTGCCAACGAGCACCAACACAGTGCACCTCAGCCCTGCTGGCCTTGGAGCCAGAGGCAGTGAATCACCCGCTAAGAAATGTAATTCACATGCTTGACCAGGAGCATGCAGCTGCACACTTGACCAGGAGTTTGCCTGGGAACTAGCTGAGGCCTCATGTTCCAGGACCATGGTTATCATGCATGACTTCAACTACCCAGATGTCTCATGGGAGGATCACTCAGCAAAATCCAAGTGATCACAAAGCTTCCTATCATGCATGGATGACCTATACCTGACTCAAGAAGGCTACAGGCCAATGAGAGGTAAAGCGCTGCTTGACCTGGTACTGGCTACTGGGGATGACCTAACTGGCAACCTAGTGATCAATGAAGTGCTTGACTTCAGGAAAGCCGAATCTGACAAGCTCGGAAGGCTTGCCAGTGAGGCCCTAAGGGACCACAACCCCAGGGGGAGGGGAGTTCAAGAAGAAAGGTTGCTCCTCAAGGATGCAATCCTCATTGCACAAACTAATTCTATTCCATCTTGGAGGAAAGGCAGCAAGAGGGCACAGCAGCCCCTCTGGCTCTCCAGGGATCTAGCAGACCTCCTCAGGCTAAAAAGAAAAGCCTACAAAGGATGGAGGATGGGATTCACCTCCAAGGAGGAATATTCGGCACTGGTCTGATCCTGCAGGGAGCAAACCTCGAAAGCCAAGTCTGCAACTGAACTCCACCTAGCTGCAAGAATCACGGACAATAAAAAGTCCTTTTTCAGATATGTGGGGAGCCAGAGGAAAAGCAAGGGCAACATTGGACCCCTGCTGAACCAAATGGGAGAACTAATGACTGACACCCAGGAAAAAAACAACCTATTAAATGTGTACTTTGCATAGGTCTTTCATCAGTCCCATGGGATGCCCATGCCCACTACAGGACAGGGAGGTCCAGGTGAGGGACATCCTTTGCCCTCCATCAATGCTGACCTCATGAAGGAACACCTTGAAAGGCTGGATACCTTCAAGTCAGCCAGCCCTGACAATCTACACCCCACAGTAAGCATCACAGCTCAGCCTCTAGCACGGATCTTTGATTACTCCCGGCGCTTTGGTGTAGTGCCCAAAGACTGGAAGAAGGCCAATGTGGTGCCTATCTTCAAGAAAGGGAGGAAAGTGGATCCGGCAAACTACAGGCCCATCAGCCTGACCTCTATCCTGTTGAAGATCTAGGAAAAGTTTATTAAAGAGGCCATCCTTAATGGACTGGCGGACACCAATATCCTAAGAGACAGGCAGCATGGGTTTGTTGTGGGTAGTTCTTGCTTGACCAGTCCCATTTCCTTCTACAACTAGGTGACCTAACCCTTGGACAAGGGAGAAGAGATTGATGTCATATATCTTGATTTAAAAAAAGCCTTCGATCTGGTATCCCATGATCACCTCTTGGTGAAACTGGCCAATTGTGGCCTTGGGTCCACCACGATCTGCTGGCTGGGAAATTGGCTCTGTGGTAACACCTAGAGGGTGGTAATTGACGGAAATCAACCGTCATGGTGCCTTGTGACCAGTGGGGTCCCCCAAGGCTCTGTCCTTGAACCCTTATTGTTCGATGTCCACATCATTAATGAAGATGTTGGAGTCAGAAACAGACAGGCCAAGTTCACTGACAACACCAAACTTTGGAGCAAAGCATCCACACCTGAAGACAGGAGGGTGATCCAGGCTGACCTGGACAGGCTCAGCAAATGGAAGGATGAGATCCTGATGGTGTTTAACACTGAAAAATGCAAGGTTCTCTATCCTGGGAGGAAAAACCTTCAGCATCCTTATAGGTTCGGCAGTGCTACGTTGTCTAGTACTATGAAAGAAAGAGACTTGGGGGTCATCATTGACCACAAGATGAACGTGAGTCTGCAATGCAATGCTACAGATAGTAAAGACCAAAATGTTGGCTTGCATACATGCATCTCAAGCAGATCCCAGGACATCATTCTCCCCTTTGTACTTGGCCTTGGTGAGGCCGCAGCTGGAGTACTGCATCCAGTTTTAGGCCTCACAATTCAAAAAGAAAGGGGAGAAGCTTGAAAGAGTCCAGAGAAGAGCCACATGCAAGATCAGAGGTCAAGAAAACAGACCTTACGTCAACAGGCTGAGAGCTATAGGGCTCTTTAGCCTGGAAAAGTGCAGGCTCAGGGGTGATCTCAAGGCCACCTATAAGTTTATCAGGGGTGACCACTAGTATCTGGGAGAACATTTGTTCACCAGAGCATCCCAAGGAATGACAAGGTTGAATGCAACTACTGCAAGGCCATTTCAGGCTGGACATAAGGAAGAATTTCTTTAGTGTCTGAGACCCCAAGGTCTGAAATAGCCTGCCATCGGAGGTGGTTCAAGCACCTACATTGAACACCTTCAAGAGTAAATTGGATGTTTATCATGCTGGGATCCTATGAAATCTATGAAATGTGGAAAGACTTGTTAGCTGTCAGTTTCAATAAGATGCAAATCAATGGACTGTCCACCAATGTCCTGCAAGGGCTGGGGGCTAAACACTGAAGTGAAAGGGCAAGCCCGAAAGCAGAGCCTTCTGCACCACCGTCAGTGTCACTGAAGGGATTCTCTGCCCTGAAGGCAAAACTGTTGACATTTTCCCAGGCACATGTGAGGCCACCAGCCTTTACCTCCCCTGATCATGTAGCCTAGGAAGTTGAGCTGGCTCAACCCCCAAGGAAAGGGGCCATCATTGGGGTGGTAGCAGGCCAGAGACCGGTATCTAAAGTTAACATTGGCCCCTTAATTTATATACCTGTACAGATTCAATTAAGTAAAAGTGAGAAATCAATCAATATGCTATTAGACACAGGCGCCCAGATTTGCATTTTAGATTCCATGGATTGGAAGAAGGAGAAAGGGTCACAAAGGGAAATTCCCACAGCTGATTCCCTGAAGGTAAGTGGGGCCGCGGGGCCGGTACAGCTGAGCCGGATCCGGAGGGGAAGCCCCCCGGATCCCTCTTAGCCAAGCCGGTAG
>JAGPOW010003182.1:32150062-32190290 GCA_030014935.1 Caiman crocodilus
CCGGTGCTCTTTCCTGCCAAGGCAGGGGGTCGGACTAGATGATCTGCCCAGGTCCCTTCCGACTCTAGACACTATGATACTATGATACTATGAAAGGAACCCCTTATCAAGGAATTGGGGTCGGAGGCACTAGACAACCAGGACATCTGGCCCAAGCGACCTTCATGCTACCTAATGGCTCTAAGGTAACAGCAGCAGCAGTAATACTTAAAGGGGAACCAAGCTTACTGGGACTTAATGTACTAAGAAGACAGCAGTTTGCCCTTGAGCAAGAGAAATGGAAGTTTGAGTGCTCAGTGCCTCACAGGGAACCAGAAGAAATGGCTATAATGGCTGTAACTCAGTGTAGCATGATCCCATTAACCCTGCCTTCCATGAAGGGAGTACACCAGCCCCAGTATCGAACTCCCCCAAGGCCACACAACTTATCCAGTGTATTATCAGCCAGCAGTTAGAGGACGGGAGTATTATCTGAACCCACTCTCTGTATAACAATCCAGTGTGGCCAGTACATAAGCCAAATGGAGGGTGGCGGCTGACTATTGACTTTTGAGCTTTGAATGCTAATACTGACCCCTTGACGGCTGCCGTCCCATCACTACCAGCCTTAACAGAAAGCATCCGGTGTTATGCACCTGCATGAATGGGATCTATTGATGTCAAGAATGTTTTTTGCTATTCCCATCCATGAAAGTCACTGGCCAGTATTTGCTTTTACTATGCAAGTTAAATTTAATGGTCCCTCATCATTCCCTGATGTAGTGCATGTAGCTTTAGCATCTCAACTGTAGCTATCACAGTGCTTCAGCAAGCAAAGGGTGGACTGTGACAGCTGAAAATTATGTCTGTAACAAAGGTGCTTGCTGAGCACTCTGTGAGGATCAGACCAGGTGTTTTTGTTGTTTGTTTAGATATTGTAACTGTATGCTGCCGCTAAGAACCTAATTAGAGACAAAGATTAGTGAGGCCTTGTATGTAGTGAGTGTGACAGCCAGAACTGAGGGGATTACAGGCATGGATGGGACAGCAACCGTCAGATGGTCGGTGTTGGCATTCATAGCCCTAAAATCAACAGTCAATCGCCAATCCCCATTTGGTTTACATACCGGCCACACCGGGTTGTGTGGGGAATAAGTTTGAATGATGGTTCCATCCTCCAGCTGCCAGTTGATAATGTCTTGAATGGGTTGAATTGCCTCAGTGGGGGGGTGCGGTATTGAGGTCAGTGTACTCCCTTCATGGCCGGCAGGGCGAGCGGTGTCATGGAACATTGGCCTACTGCTGTCATTACATCCTTCTGCTCACCTTCCTGAACCGTGTCACATCCAAACTGTCAGGTTTCCTGCTTAAAGATAAATCACTGCCCCTGCAACATGTTTAGTCCCTGTAGGTTTGGCCCTCCCCAGAAAATGACAGCAACTGCTGTCACTACGCAGCCATTAGACAAGGTGAAAGTGGGCCGGACCAAATGTCCTGGTCGACTGGCACCTCCAACTCCTACCACCTGGTAGGGAGTTCTCCATGCCCCTTTCCATTCTGCACAGTTCAAAACGCATAGCTGGGCACCAGCATCTCGTAGCATATTAATTGACTTTTTCCTTCCATTTAGACAAATCTTTATAGGTATTTGAATTAACGGGCCAATATTATTCTGTGTTACCAGTCCCCAATCCTCCACTGCCCCCACGATGGCCCCTTGCTCAGGGGTTTGGGTCGGCTGGGTCTCCTCCTGCTAGAGGTTGCGGGGTGCCAAGGGCTCTATCTTCTTCCCTTTCCTGTCCTTGCAGTGCTTGGCCCATAACCCTAGGACTGTGGTGGGCAGCCCATCAATTTGCTTTTTATTGAACCCTGCTACCAGTAACTCCCTCCACATCTGTGCCCACAGGGTTTTAGACTTTCCATTCCTCACTTTCCCAGACTTGCAGGGCCCTGCTGGATCATCTTTCTCAGGGGCCACTGCCATGGCCTTGCCAGTTTTTATTAGTTTGGGAAACCCCGACTTCTGCAAATGGGCAGAAGCTGTAGCAACTGCCAGATCGCATTTCTTACCAGGTGAGTTACTAACTCTTGTTGTAAGGCCAGCAGAGCTGAAGTACATTCTGTCAGTGCTCACCAGCAGAACTTCCTCCACATGGCTTCTATCACCAGTTCTGTATCTAAAGTGTGCCTCCAGTTACCTGCTCAAATGATTTCAATTAATACTAGTTGATACAGACAGTGGATAGATTCCTCTAAGTTAGCCCATGTCCATGGAGGAGAGTTAAGCTCTTCTTCCATGTTACAGTAACCTGTGGCAACTACCTGCATTGCAGCAGGAAACAGAGTAATGTTGTGGTCCTTCCCGACCCACTGACACAAGTGGATTTTGAGGCAGACACAGCCACACCCTGGCCCACAGAGTGCTAGCTGCAGTAGTCCATAAAGCCCAATTGAGTCATCTAGAGGTACATGTTTGGCAATGCATCAATGATGTCATGCTGGGAGGTCAAGGTCAGGAATTAACCACTTCTGCTTTTGAGTCCCTAAAGGAGAAGGTGCAAGCATTTGGGTTCACGCTGTCCAGCAAAAAAGATCCAAGAAATCGGGCCCCAGTGTGACTACCTGGGACTCCAATGGCAGCAAGGTGGACCCACCACACCAGCCAAAGAGCTGCAGAGTCTGGTAGATACCCCTGCCCCCAACACTGTAAAAGAGCTGCAAGCCCAGCTGGGTGCACTTAACTTCTGGTGCCTGCATGTCCTTAAGTTTAGTGTGTTGGCCCGGCCTCTGTATGCAAGAAAAAAACACAGTGGGAATGGGGCCCTGAGCACCAACATACTATGTGGACCTCAAGGAGGCAGTGATCACCCACGCATCCCTAGCAGTGCGGAGCCCAGAAGGGGTGCTCTGGCTCCATGAAAATGTGTCCAAAGGGGGGCCCCAATGGAGCTTGTGGCAAAGGGACACAGCTGAGACAGAGGGAAAACCCCATGGGTTCTGGAGCCAAGGCTGGAAAGGGGCTGAACCCCAATACACCGTGCTGGAACAAATTCTGTATGCAGCAGCCACAGCTTTAGCAGCCACAGAGGCCCTGAAAGGGAAGCTACCCACTGTCATAGCCACTCTGGTGCCCATCTGTGGCAGAGCACTGCATATGCTCGCCACTTGAGAAGATCACGGCAGGGCACAGGGTATGCCCGCCCCTTGCCCCTTTAAGGGCCTGGAGCTGGCAGCCTCCAGGTGCCTGAAGAAGGCAGCCATTTTGAGGCCTATATAAACAGGGCAGTTTGGCTGCTGGAGGCCAGGCAGCAATGTTGCCTGGCTGAAGTGCTGCTGAGAGAACATCTGGAGGTAAGGGGGAGCTGTAAGGGGATGGCAGGAGGCTCCTGGTCTTGGGCATGACCTGAAACTGCACCCTGCTGGGAGTGGGTGGCCTGGTGGGGCTCTCAGAAGTGTGGGAGCCCCCAGGAAATGCCAGGCCAGTTACCACCCTGGTGAAAGGCGAGTTGGGGTACCATAACCCCTTGCTCCCACTGCTGGGTGGGTTACCCTGTGTGGATTGGAAGGGCCCAGAGGGTGGACCCAGAGAGAGAGAGAGAGAGAGGGGCTAGAGACCCAGCCCGGAGAAGAGAGTACCCTCAACTGGCCCAAACTGGGGCCAGGGCTAAGTGAGCCAGAAGGGCCAGGGGGCCCACTGCGAGGGACGCCCAAGAGCCGGGGGCCTGGGGTCCCGACTGGCCTGGAGGTGGGCCAGGGCAAGTTGCTGAAGGTCCCAGGGGACCACACCTGAGAGGGGAAGATGGCTTTGGGGGGCTAGGTAGCCTGGATGACGGCAGTACGGCCGCCTGACCAGAGAGATCGTAGAGGGGTCCTGTATAGATGATTCTGGGGCCCAGCATGGGGACAGTGATTGGAACAGCTAGATGCCATCTGCGAGGCTTGGGCTGCTCTACGGGGCTGGAAGGAGCTGCAGATATCGCCCCTGGCACCAGGGCATGAGTGGGCAGCCTCCCACTTATGAAAGATTTTTAAAAAAACAATTAAGATCAAGTCGTGGTGGGCAAGAACAGGTGGGCGGTTGGCCCACTGAGACAGGCGGGCAGGCCATAGAGTACATGGAGACCGGCCCCAGGGTGCCCGTCCTGTCACACCATCCTAGGAATGGCATTGTCTGACAGACACCTCCCACCAGGGGGGCGAGCCCAAGAAACCAGTGAAAAAATGGGTCTATTATATCTTAAATCAAGCTCAGCAGCATTAGTAGAAAAGGTCACAGAGAGCACAATTAATGTATGCCCAGACAAGCCGTCTCTCATCAAGGAAGCACTGCCCTTTTCACTCAACATAGAAACATTAGAGGACATAAGGTTTGGTTTACTGACGGCTCAGCCAAAGGTCATACCTGGAGGTGGGCTGCCATATGAATCCAAGATGGTAAGCAACTCACCCTGGAGGGAGATAGTCAAAGTGCACAATATGCTGAGCTAGCTGCTGTAATCAATGTGGCTGAGTATGAACTGGTAGAGGTACCAGGCCACCCTACAAGACCCATTTATATTTACTGTGATTCATGGATGGTAGTGGAGGGTTGCATCAAGTGACTAACCCTATGGAAGAGGGAAAACTTCAACAGGTGGGGAAGAGACATCTGGAGCCATGAAAAGTGGGAAGCTTTGTGGGAAATGGCACAGGAGGCCTTCCCTTATACATACAGCATGCCAGTGCAGTGCATGGGAGCTGAAAGGCTGAGGGACCTGAGGCAAAGTGAAACAGGCAAGTGGATGAGATAGCTAGAGGCAACACAGAATCCCTTGTTGCTCAAGCAGAGGCTCAGTCACCCCCAGAGAAGCTGCCCAGCCCCTCCCTCTGACAGACCCCTGGATTGCTAGCTGTGGAATGGATGCATTGACAGCATGGGCACCCTGGCCGCAGTGGCACTGCTTGCCTAGCAGCCACCTGGGGCATTTACCTAACTAAAAGGGAAGTGCAGGAATTAGTCAACTCTTGCATCACCTGCCAGGAAGTCAAAGGTCAACTAACCCCTGCCTCAACTACCCCTTTCTTGCTAAACGATGGAAAGGTATTATGGCAAATTCGACAATGTGACTTTATAGGCCTGCTCCCCCACACTCCCAGAAATTGACAGTATGGGTTTGTAGCCGTAGAAATGGTAACCGGAATGATGGGTAACCGGAAGAGGGAGGGAGAATTATTAAATGTGCTACTAATATTCCCCTGCTATGTAAGTGGTATGAAGTGGTCTGTGCAAATGCATACCTTTACTAAAGGTGCTCCTTTTCCTTGGTTTGTAGTAGTAATAAGTTTAGTCATAGAAATACTATTATTCAATATAATCTTTAAATGTTGTTGTTATAAAATTAAGTCTAATACCTATGCCAAAGTACATGTTGTTCTTTCTGTCAACCATGTATTTGCCACCTGGCAGAAATCATATTTGTAGGCCTTACCAAATGCTGCAAAGAAGCAAGAGAGATTAATAAGTTACAAATATGTGCTTCTTGGAGGCATTTGGTATTCTGCCTAAACAGGTAATACTAGTTAATATAAGCTTGTAAATTTGTAAACCGCAAATGTAACTTGTCTGTCATAAGTTTAACCAAAATGATAAATTAACTGTTCACAGAACTGACTGGGTCCCATATGCGAAGCTGAAGCTGTAGCTGTAAGATTAGGAGACCCAATGTTTTTTTGCTCAGGGTTCAGCCTTGGTGATAAAACTGCATCTAACTGCCTAGCACACCCAACACATTCCAGGAAAAAAACAACCCAAGAAAGCATATTTAAATGAAACCTAAAAGGGGTTGGAGTTTAGGTGAAGCAATGTCAATTTGAAACCTAAAGGTGCTCCATCATAATTTGCTTATTAGATAACCCGAGTTTGGGTAGTAACCTTTTATGATAATTTTTAACACCTTTCAATGCTATAGGGTAACAGCTATAGGGCAACATTATGAGTGGCTCTGAAGCCAACAGATTAACATAAGACTAGGTATAAAAAGTATGTGCATCAGGTGATCAGCAGGAAGGAGGGAACAGAACGGTCATTTCTGTTCCATGCCCGGACCCCAGACTCCTCATGTAAGTGAGAATCGGATCCAGATCAAGAGACCTTCCCCGGTAACCCTCTAACAGTGTCAACTGGGGACACCTGACTTTGCTGGAATCACTTGGCATGCACCTGACATTGAGGGACTATCGATAAGTTGCCAACCCATGTCTGTCTATCTTTTGTTTTGAACAGCCCAGTGGCTAATACCCTTGCAGTGTCCAGTTGACCTGCAACAGAATTGATCTATCTGTTATTATCTGTTGTTATTATTTATTATTAGCTCTTTAATACTGCATTATCTGATTATCGCATTTATCTTTCTGTTATCTGTTGTGTATGTGTAAGTTATAATAAATTTGCCTTTGCTTCACCTGCAACTTTGCCTCCTCGATCCAAAACTGAATCAAACAGCCCAGTTAGCCTGTGATAAAACTTATATACTCACAGTGCCTGGCTGGCCTGTGACAAGTGAGAAAGGTTCTCTCTAAGGTGTGCGTGTGCACGGTCATGGACAACTAAAAGCGTGGTCACGCACAGCCTTTTCAAAGCCATGCACCAGGAGAAGCTGGGGTGGAAGCCTGGTGTGGGCTCTTCTGGTTCTCGGGAAGTGCTCCACAAACTGGCCCTGATGTGGGGGAGCAAAGTGCTCTGCTCCCCCGCATCAGGGCTGAGGAGTGGAGCACTTCCTTGGAGCCAGTAGAGCCCATGCCCGTCCTCCACCCCAGCCTCCATCCCTGCCTTGCCTTACCTCCAGGAGGAGCTGCTGCCTGCCCCAAGTGAGGATCCGCCGGCTCCGGGACACTGTTCCACTCCCCAGCCCTGATGTGGGAGAGCAGAGCACTTCCCCGGAGCCAGGGAACCTGTGCCAGGCTCTGGCTCCAGCCCCCAGCTGCAGCCCCTGGCCCCCAGCCCCAGACTCCAGCCCTTGGCCTCTGGCTCCCAGACTCCAGCCCTTGGCCTCTGGCTCCCAGACTCCAGCCCTTGGCCTCTGGCTCCCAGACTCCAGCCCTGGCCTCTGGCTCCCAGACTCCAGCCCTTGGCCTCTGGCTCCCAGCTCCAGCCCTTGGCCTCTGGCTCCCAGTCCCCAGCTGCCTTCAGTATGTGTCCCATGCCGGACCAAGGCGGCATACTCACAGACTGAGGTAGCACGCTCATGGACCACTGCTCCTTAGAGGGAACATTGGTGGGAACATTGGTAGTGAGGCATAGTAAATTTAGCAAGGCCTTGCAGAAGTAGTAGTAGGCCTTGAGGCATAGTCAAAATTAACCTCATCAGAAGAATGCAAAGGCTTGTACTGCTATTGTTTAGTCCTAAGGAAAGTTTGTAGTGGGAGAATCTGAATAGCTATAAATTATCAGCATAGCTTAGAAGTTATAACTTGGCTAGCACATCCAGAAATCATTAGAAGGAAGATGCAGTGGTGTGAGAGAAGCTACTGATTTAAAATTAGCTGCTGACCTGGATTCAGTGGGCCCGTGGATCTTGAGAAGCCTGAGGACCAAACACCAGCATCCTTCCTAGTACCCCTTGGACAGTGCAGATCGGGGACACCTGACCTCACTGAGCTTTATAGAAGAGGAACTTGTTGTACATCAAGCATCAGGGGGACTGCCTATAGGTTGCCGACATGAATTGTTACTGTCTGTCGTTGTTTTGTTACTACGCTTAGCTGTGTGTTTGTTAAGTCAATAAACCTTTCTTGCCTTTTTTTACTCCCGACTA
Source organism: Caiman crocodilus (assembly GCA_030014935.1). Classification (NCBI taxonomy): domain Eukaryota; kingdom Metazoa; phylum Chordata; order Crocodylia; family Alligatoridae; genus Caiman; species Caiman crocodilus. Next base: position 32,157,835 of record JAGPOW010003182.1, read on the forward strand.
CTCTGTCAATCCTGAACCCTCCCGCTGGTGGCTGGGACAGAGGAATATAAGAATATTACTCAGGCATTCAAGGATGAAGAAATTTAAGCATGTTCATCACACACGATTAAAACAAGAATTTTTAGTCAGAAGTTTATGAAATTCTCAACTGTATAAATATTATATCTGTCTGTTCTTTTAACATACTTCTGATACTTTTTCTTAATAATGTATGATTACTGGCCTTTTAGCAAGTGTGTAATTGAAAACAAAAGGACGTTTTATTAAAATTGTGCACAATATTACTTCTGACTTTTTTGTCCAAAAGTGAAACATATTTTTTGCCAACATACCAACCATAACTTTCTGCATATTCTGTCATGGTAACCAACCAGGCATGATGAAGGCTAAAAACCAAGTATGACCAATAAATAGTCACAGCAAGTATTTTGTGGACTTTAACCTGCCTCAAATTAAATGATCAAATAGTTCTGAATAAGTAAGGAATGCAAGTTGAAATTTGTCCATCAATCATTAACAGTCAGAAAAAAGTTCAACTTTGCTGAATTATTAGTCATGAATGGATTACCCAACTGTAGCCAAGAGCTAAAAAATGGCATTCCCATGTGGGGCTCATGGTGCCATCTGTTAGTAAGGTTGCCTAATACTTCCAATTATAAGTTGTATACATCTTTCTTAAACACTATTCTTCTCAAAGAATATTTCCCCTTGCAAGATAATCAAGCTAAGAGAAAACATAGTTTATAAAGTTAAAAAAAAAAATCGGCCTGAGCCGCTGATCCAGAGAATTAGCATGCTCTGTTCCTCCTGCCCAAACAAGCACATATGAGGGTAGTAAGTCTAGGGCATGCCACGGAGTCATGCTGCCTGGTCTGTCCAATGCCAGTCTGCACTAGGGTGCACAGGTTTTGCCAGGCACAACCTTCTTGGTCTGGCCTCTCTCACTACTCCTGGAAGCAGAAGCACAGGGGACAGTTTCACCAACCCTACCAACATGCCTCAGTTTTTGGGAGATGCCATGTGAGGTCAGGAAGGGTTGAAGCAGGACCAGGGACCCTTATTTGTTTTGGGATTATCAGAGAACCCAATGCCTAGTGGTTAGGTACATTGGTGATGTAGTTTCAAGCCCTTAAAAGCAGAGGAGAGCATTTAACTTAGGTCTCCCATACCCAGGGTGTGTATTCTAAACACCCAGCAAATGGATCAAAAATTCAGTCCCTTGACCTTTTCTTCAGAAGTGCACAAAAGGAATTTGAGGGGAGGGGCAGTGGGAGGTCAAATAGGATTGTTTTGTGTCAAAGAAAATATCACTTTTATAAAAATACAACTTCTTAATTCTGCAAGAAAAAACTGAAATCTTAATTTTGGTTTGGCTGCTACACTAAAAAAAGAATGATTCACACACTGCCCTAGTATATATGATGCTGAATACTTTGAAAAATCAGAACTTTAATAGTTCAAATTTGGCACCCCAAATCAGTGAAATCAGTGAATATTGCTGTGCCTCACATCCCCATCTGTAAAATGGGGATAATAGTATAGATTCACCTCACATAAATGTTGAACACTACAGAAATGCCTATGAGAATATTAATACTTCTGTCTTCAGAATATGATTTGAACAGTGAACAAAAAATCTTGAATAGCTACTTGTTCAATGAGTACCATCCATCTTATGCCGTGGATGAAGCCAAGGTCTTATGGAAAAATAATTCTAACAAACAAGAGAACTTAATCCTAGCATTACCTAACAAGTAACTGATCGACTTTGCTATCTTAGTAATGTTCTTTTAATACAGGGAGGGGAGGGGTTGTTTTATATTGGATGGGGTGTTAGTGCATAATAACAAGTATAGGTATGCAAATTACTTAAAGTAAAATTTAAAATTATGGGAAATTCACCTGTCTCATTTAAGGTCTCATTAAAACTCAAAACTCTGCACAGAACCACTAAGAAGCTGGCTTAGCCTTTTGAGAGGTTTACCCTCATTTATTGCTTTTAAATTAAATCAGGCAAAGCCTGTGGCTTCAAGGCAAAACCAGATGAAGGGCTCATGTGAATCAAAACAAAGGACTGTTTTCACATGGCCTCCTGTGAACTGAACAGAAACCACAAAGTCTGGCATGGCTTAATGTTCTCTTCAAAGATGGGCACAAAAGTGGTAGTCCTGAGAGGCACTGAATACTTGTGGATACTCAGCACCTCAGGATCAGACTCAAACTTGCTAATGACTTTTCATAGGATTTTGGGAATTAGTAACAATGTGACCACTGCAGTTATTTGTAACCTGAAAGAAACAGGAAAACCCCTTTTTGACTTTCAGGGGTTGGGTGGGGGGGTGTTAATTTTCTTTTAACTGAAAACAGCCACTTTTCTTTTCCCTTGTCAAAAAATGTTTCTTTCTCACTAGCCTTTACTTGGAAATGCCGAGCATGTGCCACCCTCTCCACAGAATGACAGTCTAACAACTAGGGATTTTTTAGCAGAGGATTGGGCTGTTTCACAGCCAATAAAGGAAACTATTGAAGTAGAATGAAACTTAGTACCATGGAACCACTGTCTGCCTGTCTACTTTTCCAGGCTTTACGAAGCTCTATTCCTAAATTCTGGTAACACACTGGAGTGGTGGAAATCCACAGGCTCACTTCAGTGTCCTTTGCATCTGCCAGAAGATTTCCTTGCCTACTAGGAAGGCCTAAGCAGTAAGGTAATGAAGTCCCTACTTAGTTTGTGAATTCCACATGCTCCAACCTTCTGCACCATCATAACTGAAAATCAATCTGACCTAGTGTCACAGTCGTCTCAGTACTTGCCTGAATAGACTGGTACTTTTGTTGTTACATGAACCTTTTCTGCTATGAACATTCAGCACCAAAAACTGCACTTCCTATAGCTTCACAGCTATGAGAAAAAACATTTTCCTTTAAATGTCTTGACTGGGAAACCTATCTGTGAGAAAACACAATGCTCTGAAGTAAATTCAACACGTCTAGAACACTGGGCTCTAAAACAACATGAAGAATGACGTTTTCAGATTTTTTCCTGCCATGGTTCATAACCCACTGCTGGAGTTTTTTGAGGATGGGAACATTGACTTTGTAATAACTCTGTTTCCTAACTTAGATGCTGTTACTGTATTAGTTATATTGTAGATCAAAGGAGATTTTGAAATGATGGAGTAATAAAATCTCCTGCAAGATCTTAGACTCCTTCAGTGTTCCTAATGCTGATCTCTAAGAAGGTCTCTAATTGAGTTGAAGTCTCAAGATCAATATCAAGAATGTTTATGTTTAGTCCAGTAGAAAAAGGAACATAAGAACAAAGTTCCCAGATGTAAAGAGACCCTTCTTTACCATATGGCCTGCTGCATCTTCATCAGAATCACATCTTCATAACTGTCTGGGCACTGGCAATCAGCACTCTCTCACTGGCTCACAAGCAAAACATTTCAAATCTTCAAAATCCTTGAAGGTATAATGCTAGGCCTATCAGTGGATCAGATGCAGCATTGAAACTAGGACCTCTAATCAGAAAAGCATGAGCTTCTACATCCTGAATTAAAAGGCGCCTTCAGTCAGGGCTGTAACAGAGACATCTTCTCCTCCATGATATTAGAGGATAAAATGCTAAAATAAGTTAGGGTAGGGACAAATGTACCTTTGAAAAGGGCAAAGGGGGTTGCCACTGAAGAGTGTGCATCAGCTCTTATGCTCTGTTGCATCTGCATGACTCTGTTTTGGTTCAGGTTAGCTAAATTTCTCTAACTCTGACCCTGAATAAAGCAGGATTAAAGCCAAAATTGATTCTGCTAGGCTTGTATTGCTACAGAATCATGCAGCTGGATCATAACGGTTTGCATGGGTATCTTTTGATATCAATATAACTGTTAATCTATCTCTGTCTATACCATTATTCTACATTACATAATGCAAACTAAAGCTGTATGAAGCATTGGTCGCTGATTCGATATGGAGGATTTTTGGACTGATTAGGCGGCTAAATCTTCAAATCTGAATCAAAACAGGAGATAGCTCCAATTTGATTTGGAGCTATTCAACAATTCAGCCATAGACACAGCTTCATGTTTTTTCTACATACCTCAAGGTACAAGGTGGTTCGTGAATGCTGCGATGGTAGAGTGGATGAAGCATCCCACGAGAGCGTGGTGGGGGCAGCATGCTCAGTGGTGGACCTGGAAGTGAACCAGTAGTACTTCCTGTCCACTTCTGGGTCCACCGCGGAGTGCATGGGGGACACCCCCCCCATTCGCCTCCTGGCTTGGCAGTTGGTGCCTCCTGGATCCGGGGGGCACCCAGGGTCCGCCCCACAGCCAATCAATAAGCCGGGGAGGTGGGAAGGGTCCACTGCTGAGCGCACAGAGGACCCCCTTGCTCCCATGGGACGCTCCATCCGTCCCACCGTCTGTGTTCAGGAGCCATTCCTGATACCCTGAGGTATGCAGAAAAAGCAAATAAGGCTATGTCTATGGCCAAATCGCTGATTCTCCAAATCAGAATCAAATCTTCAGATTCAGATTCAACTGAATCGAATTGGGACAATGATCTGAATCAGAAAATTGAATCACTGTCCCTCAATTTGGGCCAAATCCGAATCAAATACAGCCTGCTCCACACCACACACCCCTAATGCAAATCTCAGTTGTTACTTACTGTTGGAGAAAATAAGTCTGCATGTGAAACAAAAGACAATGTCCTGTGTTCAAATCTGTGGAATATTTATTTAATCTGTGTGTATATTATAGGAGCTATACTGCTAATTATTCCAACCATACCCACTACAGTCATTTACAGCTACTTTCTTGGCTCTAGCAGAATACCAGAGAATAGACAAAGCTACAGAAGTGTTAAAAACTGGAAATATACAGGGACAATACAAGTTTTCCACCCCCAAAACCATGGAAGATTCTGATCCAGTTTCAACCTTAACCAGTAATGGCCAACCTTTTGGCCAGCATGGTGTGAAATACCAAAAAGTACTGTAAACAAAGGGACCTTCTTGGAAAAGCCTTCCTCAACTTTTCAAACTATACACAACACAGAAATTTTTAGGATTCTCCTAAAATGAGTGCATTCTATTCAATACACCTTTGCACAGCCAAGTGGAACTTATACCCTACCTGCTATCTATTGGCATTTGAAATATATGTTTTATGATGTTCAGGACACAGCAACATGTAAATCTCTTCATAAATAATAGTTTAAATCTCTTTGATCCAGAGTGGGGCCTCAAAAGAAATAGAGAGAGTTTTATGTCGGTGTGAACTGCTGTAAATGTTGTATCCTTTTCAAGATAAATGATCTTTTTTTAAAATAAACTTTTATAAGTATGGAGAATAACTGAACCACCATCATGGGGTGATGTAGTAGTTATCAAACGAACGTTTTAGCACCTGCCTGAGAATTTACAATTGTACTGTTGTCTTCTACATAGTTGAGAATGCACTAATATAAAAATGAAATCATTGCTGACACTAATTGATACCTTTAGTCACATATTGTAACAGGATTAGATGTTTATAAACCAAGCAACTTTTATCCCAAGAGCTGGGCTCTCCATAGCACATCAAAGAATATAGATAAACCAATGTACTGTTACTACTACTTCTACTATTACTATTACTACTAATACTACCTGTATTGCTGCCATAGCTGAGATATTCAGTCACGGCCTCCTATTATGTTATGCACTACACAAACTAGGAACAAAACATGTGGATAGTCTTCCGATACCATAACTCTTTATAGAACTACTGCTCCCAAATCAATCAATAAAACCTCTTTCACAAACATGAAGCTAACTACCTGCAAAGAAATTAGGCAATATTTTGCAAATTAACTCACTTCCCCCAATTGGGTCATTGCAATGCCAGAAGCTGTCACATGCTAGCTATATAAGGACTGTGTAAATAGCAATGGTTGTCTGTTCAGCACAGAGTCTACCCAAACTGCAACCCACCTTCCAGCCTGTTTTGTGGTATGCCCCTTGATAATACGCCTGTTTCTGATGCTACCATTTACAAGACAAATCCCTATATCACAATTATGTTAGCAAAATCTATGGTTAAATGCAATTACATTTCTGACGTTTATCTTCAGGTCACTTCAGTATTGTAGAAGTTTGCTAGGCTGTTAGTGGACTAACTACTTATTAACAACTCTCTCTCTGGTACACATAAAGGCACGTCTATATGTGTCACTATGCTGACATTGTTACTGTGCTATAATTTAGTACTTCCTTTTTGAAGTACTAAATCACAGCACAGTAACAGCCCATAGGGTGCCATATGTGTGGTGCATGGTTATTTTTAGCAGCTACTTCGCCGTAGCAGTGCGCTGTACAGTGTGTCACTACAGCAAAGTAGCTGCTGTGTAGATGCCCATGGACGCCACACTGCTGCAGAGTGTTATTATAGCGATGTAGCATCACATGTAGACATACCCATAAGCAATCAGTTCAATCTGATTTCATAAAACTAAATGAAAAGAACACATAACTGAAATATAATAAAATAGGTTGTTCTAATCTAAATTTTCTACCAGCCACGATAAAATAACTAAACTTTCTGGTATTTTTTTGTAACAAATGAATTCCTAAATTTGTTAGTTGTCTGATAAATCCTTAGACCATGCAAGGTTTTATCCACTGAAATTTTATCTAGGCAAACATCTTCCTCAGCAGGACTAGAACACATGCAGATGCCAAGGGCGGAAAGTTATGCAACATCAGTTTCATTTGGCCAGAGAAAATAGATAATAGTTTGATTTTTTTCAGGTTTTTTGGCTAGTAAATTGTTGGTATTATCAGTAGCTTGTCCACACAATAACAACAAAGGAAAAGAAGCCCCTGATAAATAACAAAAGGTTACTGTCACTATGTATTCTAAACAGAGGTTTTAACCTCACTGAAAACGTGGAAAGCACCTCAGAACTGTTTATCTGAATTCACAGAGCAAATGCAGGTTTATGCCCAGAAGAATATGCCCAATTAAAGCTTTTCTTTAAAAAAAATGTATTAGTTGTGTTCTCATCTGTTGTGAACGCTTTTTACAACTTTTGAACACACATTTTAAAATAGTATGTTACATGCTAGTTAGAAATAGAAGACTGAATCTGACCACCCCTTTTAAAATTAAAATAGGCCTCTAACACACAGTTGGCTTGTTCATTGTTTGGTATATTCAAGATCCACTATGACCAGGGTTTATGTTTAACTGCAGTAACTTGTTTCTCTTTATGTTTAGTGGGTTTTAAGTAGAAAACAAAATAACAGTATCTGTATTTCCAACATGAGCAAAGTTGCATTTTAGGAAGTTGAAAAACAGGTACTTGCTGACAAATAGATTCACAGGATATCAGTCACAAATCTGGTTTAAGGTTTTGTGTATTGATTCAAAAGAACTTCATCATTTTGCTTTGATAATTCAGTGAGCTACTATATGTTGCTGAATTTTCCAAATTAATGAGTTACAAGTAAACACAATGGAAAAGCAAAGCTAATGCATCACAAAACATACGTTGTTCATTAACTATTATAATAGTTTAATTGTAATTATCTTAAAATATCAGAAAATGTACAGCAATATACATTGTGTAAAAATAATGAAGCTATAGCAATAAGAGATCTTATCATAGTCACAAAATCTGATGTACAATCTTTGTTAAGAACTAGGAAGGTAGCTGGATTTCAGTGCAAGTTAAAAAGGGGTGGGGGAATGAGGTGATTTTAGCAAAACAAAAGTTCACAAAAATTATTCAGCTGCTATTTGTAATACACATGATGAAATCTGATACCTTTCTCCAGAGGTATAACTAGGAAGTGTGTCCTCAGTCATGGTTGTGAACAAAGCTGTGGCCTGGTAACAGCTGCCATTCCTGCACCCCTTCAAGTCAGGGTGGTGTCCCATGCACCCACCTATAGTTACACTATTGCCTTTGTCTATAAAAGGCCAAACCAAGAGTAAAAATGTTAGCTTGTTGACACAGCCACTAATCAGGGGAAACTATCAGGAGAACCCTCCTTCCACCTGCTGGGTGGTATGGATTTTCCTAACCATTCACAACCTAGGCTCTTCCCTCAGCCTCTCTGCCCCACTCCATATCGTAACTTTCTTTCCCAGCCAACAACATTCTCAGTTTCATATTCTACCTACCTTAAAAAGTGAAGAGCCCCAGATGCACCTATACTAAGGTCATGGTAGTACCTTCAGTGAAGTAGGGACACATAGTAATTGAAACTAATCTGTCTAGAAAAACACTATATATTTATGTAATAACCCATGCAACTGAAAGGTAAGACTAATTGACCATGATGCAAGTGGCACATCTAGGTTATATCAATGTAGACCACTCACTTAAGACACAGTTCAAAATATATACCATCTCACTACTATGATTAAGATCCCACAGCTTCAGAATAAGACTCTATCTGTAGATTAGTATGAATAGAACATGCCATCAAAAGTTTTAATTGTAGTGACATATTTTTATAAATTGAGGTCACTTTAAAACCAACACATTTTTGAGCATCATACTGTTTTTGTACAGAGCAAAGACAGTTACATATACACCCAATTAAAGCATTAATGAAGAATAATCAATTTAATCACAATTCAAAGTAAAGAATCAGAAGACAAGGCCCTCAATTAGTCAACAGATACTCTTTATTACCAGCTAGTAATCTGAATCAAGGAAATACAAGAGACTTAAGTTTCCTCCTTTTACTATAACCATTCATATTGAGACTGTCCATTTTAAAATAATGGAATACAATTCATAGACTATCAGCTCTCTCAAAAAATGTAAAAGGTAATTTTAAGAAAAACACCAGTTAACAAGTATTTAAAACTACCTTCAGTTCCTTCCCTCTTGTTCCCTAATACTGTTTTTTACATTATTTCCTCTGAAGTCACTAGCAAAATTATTATGCAATTGAACACAGAATTGAGCCCTATGCCCAAAATACCCCCTCTCCACAACTCTATGGGAAACAGAAAAAGCTACTTACAGAAGCTCTTTTCCAGAATGCTCTACCAAGTTAAATTCTCTCTCTGATCTTTTTGGATTATACAAGAAAACAACAGTTTCCAACTGAACATCTCACATCACCAAGGACTACAGGACACAAATTCTAAATAACTGTTCATGATCAAGAATATTCAAAGATAATCAATTTTAGTTAAAAGAAAAGTTGATATACACTTACTCCCAGAATTCCATGACTGGAGAAGTGGCATTTTGTAATGAGATTTGACTGCAGTTGCTCATATTAAGCTTCTGAAATTCCACACAATTTTCTATTAAAAAAAAAAACAGAAGAAAAAGATTGTTATCACATATGCTTACATGCATATGTGCCTCTCCATGTCTTCAGAGTATTCTCATCCTGTAATGACATCACTGTAATTAACTATCCTTGAGCAAAACAGAAGGGTTTCCAAGTATTTTTAAATACTTTACTAGGAAAAAAAATAGATTTTGGTCATTGATTCACACAAATCCATCCCAGGAAGATATGTGCACACTGTATGCTATGTTCATTTACAGTACTTTCGAATGCAAATATATAACTTCAAGGGTCAGTGACATGCTTGAGGCAGAAAAAAGCACCTTTGAGTTGCGGTGAATAGTAGGGAATTAAAAGATACGGCTTAGTCCAGATGGCTCACTGAAGTTCAATTCCCAATGGCAACAGTTGGCTCAGAAGCCATTTTTTGCCAGCAAAAATCTTCCACTGGCCTGAGAGTGAAAAACTTACTTTTTGGTGCACTCTTATCTCTGGTATATGGAAAAACTGTGAAGTAGAGGTGCACTGATATATCAGTCCATATTGTATTGGCACTAATAAAAGAAAAAATGATTATCGGCAATCAGCTTTTCTTGGCTGATATGACTGATGTTACCAATAAATGCTGCATGCATACATGTAGCTGCAGCATGCATGCAGCCAGGGGTACAGCCCAGCTGCATGGAGAGCAGAATCCATCAGGCAAGTCTGTGGGAAGTAGGGGTATGGGGGAAGGAAGGGGCATAACAAGTGCACTTCAAGGTCCCCATGGTGAGGAAGGGAGTGGGACAGGGGAAGGGGCAGATGCTGCCTAGCTGCAGCACGGCAGGACGTGGCATAGAGCTGCAGATAGCTCATCTGGGGGCACAGGGGAAGCATGTGAGCCATATGCCCCCCTGGATTTGTGAGCAGGACAAGGGTGGGCTGCCCACTCTGGGCCAGGGGCTATGTTGGCCTCTTCCCAGTGGTGAGGCTGGGCTGGGGCCGCATGCAGGGTAGACGGGGGGGGGGCAGTGCAGCACTGGGAGGGCATCCTACAGAGGGGACCATGGTAATTTTGGCCTGTAGCCCACCTCTTCCAATGCCACTGCTGCCTGCCCTGCCCCCACCCACCCCCGCTCCCAGTCGCAGCCCAACCCCTCTCCTGGGAAGAATCCAGTGCAACCCCTGGCCCTGAGCCCATAGCAGGCAGCCTGCCCTTGCCCTGTGCACAAATCTGAGGGACACGTACCCATGCCCCCTCCCCCTCCCCCTCCCATCCTGATCTTGCCTTGCCCTGGCTGCCCATTGCAGCCCTACTCCCTCCCTCACCATGGAGGGGCCTCAATCTGCCTCCCCACACCCATTCCCTCACACAGACTTATTGGCTGGATGCTGCTGGGCTGTACATTGGCAGTCAGATCAGTATGGGCCAATATGGCTGGTTAATAATCAGCCATCAGTATAAGCCAAAAAATTCTTTATCGGTGCACTAGTACTTTGAAAATGTCAAACCAGCTCAGCAGTGTTGAAATGACATATGCTATTCAAATAATGATCACTACTGGCAAGGTTTCACTTAAGAGATGAGCAGACCACATCCTGGATTGTTAATACACTCTATCACCGAGTTGGAAGTATGCTTGGAGTACAGGACTGGGCCAACTAAACATTAGTCAAAGCCATAACCTGAAATAAGTGGAGTGATGGGATATAAGGAAAGGGGTCGAGATTCATGAAAAATAAAAGCAATTTGTTATTTCAAAAGTGGTATTAGTGTACAATTTTCCATGTATCACTATAATCTTTTAAAAAGTGAATGCAATATGGAAGAATTATAAAATGACAAGAATTTCCATGCGAAGAGAAATAAAGGATCCTCTTCTGCAAAACCCAATTCACAAAAGAAGTCATTATTCAGGCCAGTAGACACTACCCAAAGGAACCAGGCTTTGTTTTATGAAAAGGGTATGAAAGCCTAAACCCATGCATAAAAAGTTTTGATCACTGAATATATATAATATATATACACACTGATCTGAATGTATGGATATATTTATCACTGGATATTTAACAGTATAGAAAGATCTAATTCAAAGGTCCTCACTTAATATTTCCCCCAATATTTATGAAAACAAAACTCCCACTGGTTTTACTAGGAACTCAGTAAGAACTGATGAGAAACTGAGAGCCATGTCACACTACCACCAGTTTTTATTCGAATTCCCTGAATGTTAACAAAGATAAGATAGAGTCTTGAGCCAGGATCCTAGTTTTTGGCCAAAATATCTGTCAGAATTATGAAAAGATTCGATTTTCTGACCATTTTCAAATGAATATATTTGAGAAGAGAAAATATCTATAAAAGACAAATACGCCAATACAATTCTGCCCCAGTAATTTACAAACCAAGGTAAATACTGTACACCAAATTCTTTGCTGATCTACTGACACATATCCACTGGTTTCAATGGAGCTAAGTCAGTTCCTATCCAGTGAGTATTTAGCCCCTACAATTTAACATTGTAACTATTTAAAGTGTTTCTACAGCTATTAGTTTTACTGAGGCCATACCTGTATTCCATTCATGTCCACAAGTGGCCCATGGGAGCTCTGTGGTAAAGCAGTTAAATAGATAGAAGATAGCCCATGCTAAAATGATGATGTAATAAACATTTAAATGTGCTTCAATAACTTGGGTAGCATATCCAATGCCTAGAGAAAGAAAAAAAATACAGAAATCTTTTGTACTTCACACCTTTACAATTAAGACCATGCTGTTTTCTGTACATCTTAATATTAATTGGTTCAAACATTAGGGAACTTTTGGAGGGGCTGGACATGTTTAAATCAGTAGATCCCAATGCTCTTCACCCGAGGGTGCTGAGGGAATTGGCAGAGGTCATAGTGGGCCCCGGCATGGCTGTATGAGCACTCGTAGGGCTCTGGCCAGGTACCAAAGGATTGGGAAAGTGCCAACGTGGTCCCCATTTACAAGAAAAAGAGAAAGCAGAACCCCGGCAATTATAAGCCAGTCAGCCTTACCTCAGTCCTTGGGAAGACCTTTGAGAAAATTACCAAGGACAACATCTGCAAGGGCCCAGCAGGGGAGGTAATGCTCAGGGGCAACTAACATGGGTTCACAGAGGGCAGATCCTGCCTGACTAACTTGGTTTCCTTTTAAGATCAAGTCACAAAGTCTCTGGGTGAGGGTGTTGAGGTGGATGTCGTCTTCCTGGACTTTAAGAAAGCCTTTGTCACTGTTTCTTACCACATTCTCTTAAAATTTAGGTGACTGTGGCATTGATTCCTACATGGTCAGATGGGTGGCAAATTGGCTAGTTGGTCACACCCAGAGAGTGGTGGTGGACAGGTCGCTTTTGACCTGGAGGAATGTGGGCAGTAGAGTGCCCCAGGGCTCGGTCCTTGGGCCTGTATTGTTCAACATGTTTACAAGTGATCTGAATGTGGGTGTGGAAAGCATGCTATCCAGATTCGCTGATGACACCAGGATGTGGGGTGAGGTGGGCACGCTGGAGAGAAGGGACAGAATCCAGCTAGATCTAGACAGGTTACAGAGGTGGGCAGATGACAACAGGATGGAATTCAATGTAGATAAGTACTAGATCTAGGGAGAAAGAAACCAGCAGCACACCTATAGGCTGGGGAACACCCCTCTTGTCAAAACAGTGGCAGAAAGGGATCTTGGAGTCATTGTTGACTCCAGGATGAACATGAGCTGCCAATGTGAAGCAGTCAGGAAGGCTAACCGCACCTTGTCATGCATCTACAGATGCATCACAAGCAGGTCCAGGGAGGCGATCCTTCCCCTCTATGCGACATTGGTCAGACTGCAGTTAGAGTATTGAGTCCGGTTCTGGGCACTGCACTTCAAGAGGAATGTGGTTAGCGTTGAGACAGTCCAGAAGAGAGCCATTCACATGGTCAATGGGCAACGGGTCAGGCCCCATGAAGAGAGGGTGAAAGTCCTGAATCTATTCAGCCTCCATAAAAGAAGGCTGCGAGGGGATCTGGTGGCCGTTTACAAACTCTCCAGGGGGGACTAGCAGGAATCGGGTTAGGCTCTGTTCCCCCAGGCACCACTGGGGTTACTAGGAATAACAGCCACAAATTGTTAGAAAGAAGGTTTAGGTGGGACATCAGGAGACATTACTTTACACTTAAGGCTGCCAGGCTCTGGAATGGACTCTCAAGGGAGGTGGTGTTCTCTCCTACCTTGGGGGACTTCAAGAGGAGGCTGGACAGACGTTTGGCTGGGGTGTTATGACCCCGACACTTGTTCCTGCCCAGGGCAGGGGGTTGGACCTGATGATCTGTTTAGGTCCCTTCCGACTCTAAGCACAATAAACATATCAGACATTTTTTTTAAAAAGAACAAAGTAGTACTTTCTGTTACCTTCAAAGAGAGGGCAAACTTTCCTCCAACATGTAATACCTCCTTCACTAGTATACTGTCCCAGGGCAGTCTCCAGAAAAAATACTGGTATTCCACAGCAAATAAAGAAAACCACATATGGAATGAGGAAAGCACCTACAAGCAAAACATCGATGGAAAGTTAGTAAGAGCAAATAAAATCCCTTGAAAGAGAAAAGAGAAATCTGATTTCTAAAATAAAGGATGGAATCTACAAATCATTACTTCTCTGTATGGTACCAGTGAAGTCTACAAAATGCAACTCACAGAAGAAAGTGTTTAAAGAAACAGACTTTAAATATTAAAAATTATTTACTATGCACCAAGTCCTGTTCAGTTTAATCCCACAAACATGGGAAAGATTGTCTAATAGGCAAGAGATTGTGGGGACGTCTGCACATGCACTTTAATGCATAGTAAGCTATTTTACTGTGCATTAAAATGTCATGTAAAAATCTGTGACATTACACTAATGTGCAGTAAAATTGTCCACTGCACATTAAGTGCCACTAAAAAGCATGCAAATGCACTACTGTGCATTAGCACAGCCTAATGCGCATTAATTTAATACCTTATATTGGAGGTACTAAATTTAATGCACATTAGCAAAGGTACATTAATGCATGTGTAGATGTGACCTATGTATTCAAAATCCAGCTCTGCCATTCTTTTGTCTGATCATGGAGAAGTCACCTAATGTACTCTATGTCTCAATTTTTCATTTTGAAATTGGGATTGATACTTCACGATCACTAGAGGATATTGTGAAAATAAAATCCAGATAGAATTATGTAAGGTATTTGAGAACGATGATGAAGATCTCATAGACAGACAGATAGAACTAAGCACCTACTTACAGGAGGACTTATATCAGGAGCAGATAGTAATCAAGAAATAAACACTGTAATTCCACATATTAGGAACTGAGCATTTTTGTTAGTTTCCCATAGCAAAGATTATAAATTATGTAATATATACATCCCTGTGCCAAAATTCTACAGTATTAAATACTTATATTATGGATTAATGTACAGTAAATTTTTCACATTACTAATACTAACATCATTTTTAAATTAAAAGGCATTTTTTAATGATTAATCATGATAATACTGGTCTATAACAGCAAAATGAATAGAAAGACAAATACAGTAATATGTGCATAGGTTACACGCACAAAAAGAGGTAAGGAAAAATGAATGTGTTGGGTCAAATTCTGATTTAATTGCATCCATTGCTATTTCCATGACCTTCCCTACAAAGCTAACATATGTAATTAAGAACAGGGTACAGTTTTTTTACTATAAGCAATAAGAAAAAAAAAAAAAAGCATAGGAGAAGAGTTCTGTGTTACATTCTGTGTGCACCAAACCCTGCTACTAAATTTAGTGGTGTTCATTAAGGCTAGGGATAGCCGTTACACGTAAGCCAGTTTAAGTGATCAGAAACTGGTTTAAATCTGTAACAGAACAGAAGTTCAGTGCATATAAACCAGTTTGAAAATAGCCAAAACTGGTTTAAGATAAACCTGGTTGAATGTAGTATCAGACTTAACTGATTTGGGTCAAACTGGTTTATGCAATGTCTGTTCCAGATCCCTTACTAGTTTAAGATAAATCAGACTCCCCCAGCATCCCGGAATTCTCTCTGAGCTGGGCAGGGCTCTCTACTCCACAGCAAGGCTGGCCCCTTCCCTCTGCTCCCTGGCTGCTCAGGTACAGTACAAGGCAAGGGAGGGCTGCTCTAGCCCTCCCAGCTTCCAGCCTGACCCACTGCAGGCATGTGCCTGCATTTATGGGATGTCTGTCTGGTTACAAAACTGATTTAGCCTAGCCAGTATAGATTATCCTGCAAATATTGAATCATTTCAGGCTCAGGATTTTTGAATGTCTGTTCCTAGCTTAAAAAATACAGGTTTAAACTTAAACAAGGGAAGATGTAAACAAGCATAAAGGAAACAGCAAACTAAAGACAGCTAGGAAACTCAGTACCACCTTTACTCACATTTCATGAAGTAAAGCAATAAACAACATTTTAATGACATCACTGGGGCTACTTGGTCTGCAAGTAAACTATTCAGCATGAGCTAGAATGGCAGAATCCAAGCCCTTACCTGTTGTTTCTGAACAAAGGCCTATAATTCTTTAATCTGAACTTCTGTTGAGACTTCCCACTGATTTAAATAATTATCCTGGCATTTCAAAAGACCATTTAAATGCACAATAGTTCCCTTTCTCTTTTAGGAATACATATTTTAAAATACTGTCATCCACAACAAACTACTTGAACACTGATAATTGCACCTCCTTAACAAGGACCCTGAAAATAAAATTTAACTTTAATGAAAAACCATTTGTAATGGTAATCTGCAAGAATATAGGTTTACTTCCTGAATGTTATCTTTGAACCAATCAGGGCTTGCGGACAGAGGTGATATCTTTTATTAGACCAACAAGATTTTTGCAAAAAAAATTCTTTAATTGTAAGCTTTCGGTCACAAACACCCTTCATTAGACATCAGAGAAAAGATTGTAAAAGTTCTTCTGGGTAGCCAGCTCAGAACTGCTGACCAAAGGTGTTTTCCATCTCTGTGAAATCCTATGAAATATGAACTTTTATTTCTACCCAGGAGAACTTTTACAATCTTTTCACTGATGCCTGATGAAGGGTGTTTGTGCCTGAAAGCTTGCAATTAAAGAATTTTTTTTTTTTGCAAAAATCTTGTTAGTCTAATAAAAGATATCACCTCTGTCCTTGAGCCCTGATTGCTTTTTCCTCCAAACCAATATGATTACAACCTGGGTACCTGCATCTGTGAACAAAGTGTTTCCGAATTTTGTTTTAGGAAATCTATATGGCAGTGTAAATAACCAGGTATTCTGTGTAACAGGGGGAAAAGAGACACAGAAGAAGCTGCAATGATGGTTTATGTTTCAACCACTTTGATCTATAACAGGAGACACAGCTAAGTATACCTGCTTTGAAAAAGCTCAGTGGTCTATCACCAGGACCTACAGTTTTATTCTGCAGACCCTCTCTGTCTGGACCACCTCCTCTCCCAACTTCTTTAAAAGGTAGTATCTCCAAATGTTTCACTGTGCAAACTCCATCCATCAAATCCTCAATAGGCCAGGGTTTGAGAACTGTTGGTTTAAATCAACTCCTACTCAACCTGCTAGGACACATGCTCATAATGACTTTAGCATGAGTACGTATTCACTCATTTTACATTAGCATGATTCCATTGATTTTAATAGATTTACATGAGTGTCACAGAGAAGAAAACTGGTGTTTTTACTATCCAGATAAACAGTTTGATCACATAACTGATCAAAATTATAAAAAACTATTTATCTTGCAATAAAATCCACCAGGACCAGTAATCACATTCTCATGCTTATAAACAAATCAAAATCATCAAGGGATGTCACACTGTGGCAGAAGCAGCCTAGCCACAGTAGCATGGAACTGCATGTTTACCATGGTGGTAAATTAGCCTGCTTGGAGAAGTATAGATATATACCCTAAGAATGCCTTTTCACAACTTTTGGCCTGAACAGTGCATACAGATGCAGAAACTCTGTTTATTAAATGAGCTCAGTTCTGATCCCAGATTCAACAATGCACCTCAATTTAAGGTAGCTGCAAAGCTAAAACTGGGAACAGAATATGATTTTCCTATTAGTCGTCTTATTAGAAATATAAGTAAATGTTATTTAATTATGTTCTTTTTATATCCAAAATTATATTAATTAAAGAACAGCATTACATGTTAATTATCTAAAATATATAGAACACATACAGAGCCACTTATATTTATCTGAGCACACATAAGATAATGTACGTCTTCATATGCGTTTCATATAGATTTTTCAGATTTTACCTTGCCAAGAAAACACAGGGAAAATTCTAACAAATGAAAAATCTTCTCCATATTTCAAACCCACAGTTATTTTTACATAATAAAAACCCTACTAAAAAGCACAATCTTAAAAACAAGATAGTTCCTTTCATGAGAGTGCAGTAACAAAAGGAAATCCAAGTTACAAAGCACATGTACTTACTGTGCATATTTCTTTAGAAATATGCAAAACAAAATTGGCCAGAATACTCAGCTGAGTAACAACACTAAAAAAGGTAGGCCAAATTTATCTCCAAGGAAAACCACTGAAGAATGGGTTTTTATACACCCTTCTATTAAAACAACCGGGTACATTGTTTTCTTCCTATGCTCTAATTACTGTTTTAGCTTTTAACTAAAAAACAGTTTGTGTCCAGCTCATCACACATCTAACCTACATGTTTATTCTGAGGATTCATTTTTCCATTGCTAACTATACCATGATTGAATTCCCTCCACATAACTGGCATGCATCCTATGTACTGAATACTGTCTTAGAGTATGGTGCACTGTTGCATAACTATTATCTTTTTTCTTCTTGTTCCACAACTTTATTAGAAATGTCATTACACATGCAATGTAGCTAGCAAACAGTTCAACCAGCAAGCAGTTCAACTTCCTTCCCTATACCATTGCTGGAGGCTGAGAATGAAAAGCCAAAGCAGGTGGAGTTTATTTAAAGAGACTGTCTTTTGTTAGGGAAGAAAACTACTGATGAAGATTTGACAGAAGAAAAAAAGGTTCAGTCTAGACTGGAATGTGTTCCATATATCACTAAAAAGCATTCTGGTTTTACTCTGGAGCGTACACAGCTCTTTCATGCTGTCCCATATTTTGACAGTATGCATACGTGTTTGTTATTCCATGCAGAAAAAATACAATAGCACACAATCCATTTTAACAGCGTTATAGCCTCTTTTTCATGAGATGTTAGCGCTCAGATGGGACCATTTTGAATCGCACTAGGGCATTTCCACATGATTTCACAGAGGTCTATAAATGCATCCCCGAGTTCATGACAAAATGTTGTTTCCCAAATGCATATATTCATTTGTGAAAGATGAAGGAAACTGCACAAATCTTTCCAAATGCAAAAAGCACTGGTGCACAGCCTCAAAATGTGCAACACCTCCCCAGCAGCACAATCCCCAAAGTCTTCAAAACACCTGTCCTTTATACCCAGTGCAAGAAGTCTCAGGGAAACATTTGTTTCGTTTCTTTACCATGTAGTCAACATGGGATACCAGCTTACCTCCTCCATTCTTGTAGCAGAGGTAGGGGAACCTCCACACATTTCCTAACCCGATAATCTCCCCAGCCACAGACAGGACAAATTCAACCTTATTGTTCCAGTGGCCCCTTTCGTGCACCTTTTTATCATTACTGTGGACAAGGTTGGTACTGGAGGCTTCTGGGTCCAAAGCATCTTCTGGCTTGCCGTTAACGATGGGAATGGTCTTTTCAGCTGTCATGACTGGTCGCCTGGGGTGGGGAAGAGAAGAAATCACTTTCCAATAGAAAGACATTCACAAGTCCCACTGCAGGTCGGGCGCTGTTGGCTTCCTGCAAGCTGCAAGGACTTCGGGAAGGAGATAGCACCTTTGCTCCATCTGGCAACTTGCAAAAAGAGAGAGAGGAGGGGCGGTACCAGGGTGTGTGGGGCAGGAGCATGGGCTGGGCCATCTGTAGCAGTGAAGGGGGTAGAAGAGGAGGGGGAGCGGGGAGCTTTCACAGCCCAGCTCCCCTAGGAAGGACAGGCCCTGCCCGCCTTCCGGCCGGACCCTACTGGACCTGCCCAGCACCCGGAGGCTGCCGCAACGTACGCACGGGCACCAGTGGGTGGCGGGCTGGCCCGTGGCTCCCCGAGCTACCGCTACTCACCCAGGTGCTCGGGCTCTGCCTCTGCCAGTGGCCGCGCGACTGGGAGGGGCGCGGGTCCGGCTCGGAGCGGGGGTCCTGGGGCTGCCGCTGCCCGCCCTGTGCAGGCGGCAGTGGGGGCAGAGCGGCGGGGGAGCGAGCTGTGAGGCAGCGACGTCGGCTAGCTGCGGTGCCGCTGCAGCCGGCTGCGTGAAAGGATGCTCCTGCCGCCCGCGCGCTGGAGGGGACTGCCGGGAGTGCTCGGCCCCTGCAGGAGCCAGCGGGTAACACCCGCCTCAGCCTGTCCCGCGGCGCCCCCGCCCCCGGGGCCAGTCTAGCAGCCGCCAGCCCCTCGGCGCTCCCGGGCGGGGCGGGGCGCGGCGCGGCGCCTCGACTCGGTTTAGGCGAGATGCTGCAGCGAGGCCGGCACCTGCCCAGGGGGAGCCGCGGGCGCGGCTGCGGCGGGGGGACGCAGCCAAGGCCGCTCCGGGGCGCCTACTCGCTATTGCGTTGTGAGGCTGCACACGTGTGCCTCGCGCCACACAGCCTTCAGGCGAAGCACGACCCGCGCTGCTGTGTCTGACCTCCGGCCGGGAAACAAAGTCGGGCTCTTCTTTCCCCCCAGCGGTGAAGGTTTCCAGGCCGGGGCGCACGGGTCCAGCAGCCAGCCCCAAAGTTTTCCAGTGTGGGCTGGGGGCGTTGGCCTGACCGCGCAGCCCCCCGTCAGTGCGAAAAGGTTTGTCCAGCGTCCGGGGTTCCGCGCGCAGGAGGCGGCGGCAAAAACGGAAAGAAACAGAGGAAATGAAAAGTTTCAGATGAAGCACAAACAGCTTTTCTTTAAACCCACCAGCCTCTGCCCCACAGCCACCACGTTTCTGTTTCCCTGCTGCCTACATTTTTTGCCATTTTTAAAAATTGTTTTCAACTGCCCCCAAAATCCTTTATCATAGAGAGAAGCAGGACTGAAAGGGCCCTCCAGAGGTCATCTAGTCCAGCCCCATGTCTCTGGCAGAATCATCTCTGTCCAAACCGTCCCATAAAAACCCGTAATCTAAACTCTACATAAGCCTGCTGTCAACTCTGACACAACACAGACCTGACACACTGACTTGCTACAGGCAGAGCAGGGGAACCACAGCAGCCAAGGTCCTGCTTCTACACAATGCTGTCAATATATGTTCAAGATTACATGCCAAACTGGCTGGGAGGATACAGTTGGGAATGGCCCTGCTCTGAGCAGGGGTTGAACTAAATGACCTGACATACCTTCCAACCCTCATTTTATATGATTGTCTGATTATTCTAACTGGGACATGCCACAAGCCCTCCCTCTCTCAAATCTTCCTTACAACTCAGTGTTTTGGTTACAGTGTTCAGCCCTAGGCCCCAGCTCTCCTCTTTTTAAATAAATCTTAAGACCCAGCCTTACAAAGAATGCTGACCCATAAACACTATTCCCTTTTCATTTGAACTGCATCCTTCTCCCGTCTGCCCTTGCTGCCCATCAAATGCTATTAAATATTGCCATTTCTCCCTTTTGTAAAATGCCTGATCCAACACTAATTGAAGTCAATGAAAAGATTTACGTAGAAATATTTTATAAAACCTTTAGTTGGTTTTAACTGTGGTCTTAATATAGGACCTGAGTTTACAACCATTACTTACAGCTGTAGTGCCAGTAAGTTTGCTTCCATAAATTAGAGTGATTTTTCATCTCAGCCTGAGGCCCCACGAGAGTCAGTACTATGCCACTCCTTGCCTCCATGCTGGGTCCCAGAACTCAGTGCAGAGGCAGAGAGTGCTGTGGGACCCAGGACCCAGCAGGGAAGCAAGGAGCAATGAGACAGGTTTCTACAGTGCTCCCTACGTCTGCTCTGGGTCCCACACTGTTCCCCTCTGCAGCCACACCCAGGACTCAACACAGAGGCAGGGAGTAGCTGAACCTGGGGTCTACAGCACTGCCTTCCCTCAAATTGGGTTCCTTACAGTCAGACATGGGACCCAGAAGAGAAGCAGGGAGCACCATAGACCCTGAGATCTAGCACAGAGGCAGAGAGCAGCAGAGTCCCAGCCTTCCCATTGTACAGTGGTGGGTTGCTTTGACAGACAAACAACTGATTCTCCCAGCCCTCTCACTGCATTAGTCTTGAACCCTCTCCAGTGCAGTGGGACAGCTGAGATGTCAATCAGCTGTTTGTTGATCAAAATCCCACACCATGCTGAACTCAATCTCCCTTTAGCGCCATGGGGGAGCTTTGACAAATAGCCGATTGTTTGTCCTAGCTGTCTTGTCTTACCCATGATCCTAAGTCTGATACACCACAATGACACTTAGCACACTTAGGATGTTGCATTTACTGCTTAAATACTCAGATACTAACACTTTATGTGCAGTTAACACATGCTAAGTATAATGTGTAATAGCCCCCTTATTTAGTAGTATTGGAAGCATGTTGTGTAACCAGGGTTATATTTTTTCAGGGTTTGGAGACAATGATTCATGATAGTTCCCATAACTACTAGAATACAAACACAATACTCCATGTGGGATGTAAAACTTCCTAGATTTTAAAACAGATTATTAACATTGCTCTTTTTTGATGGGGTAGGAACTCTACTCATATGGACACTATTGTTCTACCTTCTATAACTGGTACAGAAATAGAAATAAGAAGTAGAAGTTGACATATGAACCTTGAGTTTAAAAATATTTAAATTGCAGCTCATCTACTAACCCAGAACTGCATCTCACTCTTCTCATCAAGAATTCATGTCCTGGTCCGTCAAGAGCTTTGCACACAGCATGCAATCACAGCTGAACTCACTGCCTACATGAGAGTAAAGCTGTGCCATAAGAGTAAAACAAGATACTGGTATTTAATGTCAGGTTTATCTAACAGTCATTTGAGGGCTTTCCAATTAAAATTAATATCTGAAATTAATGGGTTAGTTAAAGCAGCATTTGTCAGAAACAGACTTTGAATTAGTTGCCTGTACCTTGTGGATAAATAAAGGAGCTAAATCAAAAAGATTTCTTCCTTCTTTTTTGGCTGCTCCAAGGCAGTTAGATCAGAATCAAGGCTGTAAATATATTTACAGAAGGTCTTGATTCCATCCTTTTCTTCAGAGGCAAATCCACTGGCCATTGGTTCTAAGTCCCATGTTAGAAACAATGTGTCCAAACAGAGAAGTTCAAATTCCATCTTATTCAAATTGCATTTTACTATCCCTAGGGAAACCATACTAAATTCCATATGAGGAAAATAGACAGGAGTGGGAGTGGGGAACAGATTCACCCACTACCTGAACAAAGATACTGCAAAATCCCAAATTCCATAGTATAATTATTTGGATCTATAAAACAATATTAACACAGATGAGGGAATAAACCTAGCATATTCAGAAAAGATCCACAAAGAAACAGCCACATTCACTAGAGTTCTGCCATGGAGTCATACAGTACTGTCTGGATACATAGGAGTATGCTATGTAGGGCGCTGACAGACATGCAGGCCTCCACTGTAACTCATGATACTTTACATAAAGTGTGATAAGTTAGAGCACCCCCCTTCTCCCCTCAATGCAACAGACAAACATGGAAGTGGGGGAGCAGGGAATCAAGCCTGCCTGCAGGAGCCTACCTGCAGCTGAGGACCTGCCTCTTTCCCCCAGTCGTGCTTCCCCCCACCCAACACACACTTCCCAGCTGTCTGCAGGACAGGGAAAAGCAAACAGGGCAGTTTGCAAAGAGTTCACTAGTCAGTTTCCAGGTCAGTTTGCCACCCCTCTCTTTGAATGGGAGCCTAAAAGGTAAGATTCTTTTCATATATATATATATATATATATATATATATATATATGTAATTAGGACTGATGAACTACATAATTTTATTTTAGCAGCTAAAACAGCTGCTAGACCAAGTCTTAAGCCCCTTGTTTAACTAGAGTCCAGAGCAAGGAGGAGCTTGCTTGGAAACTCTCTCTCTCATTCGTTTAAGCTTGCTGATAGGAAAGAGGTTGAAGGGAAAAGGGAACCCTTCAGATCAAAGAAAAGCAAACAGGCCAGCTACAGAGGAGTTTACTAGGAAAAGTCTACTTGGACAGAGAGGCAAGACATGAGAGGCAGCAGATTAGAAGACTCAGAGTCATGGCCAGAGGACGTCTCAATCCTAAAGTCACTGCCAATTCCAGCTCTTCCTCTGCTTCCACCTGTAAGTGTCTCCAAACAGCACCACACAGCATGGAGGCTTCCATCTAGGTTATAGTTTGGTGCCGTGCAGACTGCGCCTTGCAGATTCCTTCCAGTGTCAGCCAAATGGGGGAGTGTCTGCAATGTAAGTGGTACCTTCTGATGGTCTCCCTCAGGGCAAAGGCAAGAGATCTACAGGAGGAAGTAGCAAAGCTCTTAAAAATGCTCCACCATGAGAACTTCATTGATTTCATGCTGGAGGAAACTTCTAGGACTGTGGAGGAACGATTGCCAGAGGTGGTGCTAGAAAAGGAAGAGGCCATGGACTCTCAGGGAGGTAGAGCAGCAAGAAGAAGTCATCATAACCACATGCAGTGGTTTGCCTGGAAAACAGATATGGAGCACTAGAAACAGAGAAGGAAAAGTGTGTTCTATTGGTGGAAGAGGCCAGGCCAGGAGTCCCCAAGGTGGGGAAGGTCAAGACCACTGCCATGAAAAGGAAGCAATGGGTGGTGGTAGTTGAAGACTTTCTTCTGAGGGAGACAACAGAATTCATGTAATGGCCTGACCTGTTGTCCTGGGAGGTCTGCTGCTTGCCTGGAGCCCAGAGCTGAGATGTCATGGAAGAATTACCAAGACTCATCCAATCCTCTGACTACTGTCCCTCTGCTGCTTATCCATATGGGCACCAATGATATTACCAGGGGTAACCTTGAGCAGATCAAGAATGACTACAGGGCTCTGGGTACAAGGGTAAAGGGACAGGGGCTCAAGTCATGTTCTCATTAATCCTTCTGGTCAAGAGGAAGTTCCCTGACAGGAGTGATCCAGCAGTTCAATGCATGGCTATGTAGGTAGTGTCACCAGGAGTGATTTGGCTTTTTTTGACCATGGGATGTTGTTCCAAGAAGAAGGCTTGCTAGGAAGCGATGGGGTCCACCTGATGAAGAGAGGGCAGATCATCTTTGCAGACAAGCTCACTAACCTGGTGAGGAAGGCTTTAAACTAGGTTTGCAGGGAGATGGAGAACAAAGCCCTGAGGTAGGAGGGGAAGCAGAGGATCAGGAGGAAGCAGAAGCAGCAAGGGGCAGCAGGAAAGGCCTCATTCTTCCTGAGAAAGAAGGGTAATTGGCTAGTGACCTCAGGTGTCTGTACAAGAATGCATGGAGCCTGAGAAACAAACAGGAAGAATTGGAAGTCCTTGCACGGTCAAGGAACTATGATGTGATTGGAATAACAGAGACTTTATGGGATAGTTCACATCACTGAATCACTGTCATGGATGATTATAAACTGTTCAAGAAGGATAGGCAGGAAAGAAGAGAAGGAAGAGTTGCACTGTATGTAAGAAATGTATGATAACTCAACACTCCAGTATGAAACTGAAGACAGGGCTGTTGAATGTCTCTGGGTTAGAGTCAGAGGGAAGAACAACAAGGTTGATGTTGTGGTGGGTGTGCAATTACAGACTACCAAGTACACAATGACTTCTTTACCTCAGTCTTCAGAGGCAAAGTCAGCTGCCAGACTACTGCACTGGATAGTTCATTCTGGGGAGAAGGTAACCAGCCATCAGTGGTGAAAGGACAGGTTAGGGACTATTTATAAAAGCTGGACGTGTAAAAGTCCATGGGGGCAGATGCAATGCATCCCAAGGTGCTGAGAGTGTTAGCTGATGTGATTGCAGAGCCTCTAGCCTTTATCTTTGAAATCATGGCAATCAGGGGATGTCCTGGTGTGGCAGGGCACTGTGTGTGCCTGCCACTTTAAGGGCCTGGAGCTGGCAGCCACCAGGTGCCTGATGAGGGCAGCCATTTTTGGAGTCAGGGGCTGTCTATATGAAAAGGGCAGTTTGGCTACTGGAGGCTAGGTAACAACATTACTTGGCTGGAGGGCTGCAGATCTACATTGGAAGGTAAGGGAGGAGCTGTAGGGGATGGTAAGGAGGCTTCTGGTCCTGGGCATGACCTAAAACTGCACCCTGCCAGGAGTGGGTGGCCTGGTGGGGCTCTCAGTGGCATGGGAGCCCCCAGGAAATGCCAGGCCAGTTATCACCCTGGTGAAAGGTGGGTTGGGGCACCTTAGCTCCTAGCCCCCACTACCGGATGGGTAACCCCTGTGTTTGTAGGGCCCAGAGGGCAGACCCTGGAGAGAGTGAGGGGCTAGAGACTCGACCTGAACAAGAGAGTACCCTTGACTGGCCCATGCTGGGGCCAGGACCAGGATGCTCAAAAGAGCCAGGGGCCCACAGTGAGGGACGCCCAAGAGCCAGGGTCCTAGGGTCCCAAATGGCCTGGAGGTGGGCCAGGGCAGGTAGCCAGAAGTCCTGGGGAACCACACCCAAGAGGGGAAAATAGTTTCAGGGGGCTAGGTAGCCTAAATGAAGGTGGGGTACACCACCTGAATGGAAGGATCATGGAGGGGTCTTGTTAGGAGGATTATGGGGCCCAGTATGCAGGCCGGTGATTATATGAACATCATGATGCCATCTGCAAGGCTTGGGCTATGGTATAGAGGAGGAAAGGAGCCACAGAGAGCACCCCTGGCATTGGGGCAGCAAAGTGGGCAGCCTCCCACTTAATTGACATCAATTAATTAATCTATTAACATCAAGGCATGGTGGGAGAGAAGGCAGGTGGTTAGCCCAAGAACAGGTGGGCAGGCCATGGAGATTGGCCCTGAGAGGCCCCCTGTTGCACAAGATGATTAGAAAAGAGCAAATATAAGCTAACTACAGACATTCAGAAAGCCCAGGTTTGAACTGATTCAATCTTTGCAGGTTCATCTAAACTTTGTAGATTGAACCAATTTGCAAGGGAATCTGCTCAAAGATAGTGGTAGCCTCCTGGTCTTTGTAGCAGGGTAAGGAGTGACCCTGTTCTTAAGCTGATAAAAAGTTACTTGCCTGGAGACAATAGGGGAAAGGGAGCCAGGTCAAAGACAGAGCAAGGATAATTAGTCATAAGGCACCACTGGGGAAACTTGCACACTAGTCAGAGATTGTCACTGAAGCGATCAGCGGCAATAAAAAGAAGTAATCAGGGACCATTCATTGCCCATGGGAGCACTTCATGAGCCAAGACATCTGAAGAAAGAGGAAGAGCTCAAAAGGACTGCACTGAATCCATGAGCACCGTAGCTATGAGACTGAACCACCTGGGTTATGGTATAACCATGGAGGGACCAAGCACAGAGAGGTGAGAGATGTGAGATACTTACCCTCATTGTCCTCGGACCTAGATTTGGCTCCAGGGTGGAGGACAACTTGTAAAAAAAAGAAGAAGAATCAAAGCTAAGACATAAAAAGCCTTAAACTGAGTTGCCATGGGGAAGAGGGAGGAGAAAGAGTAGGTTCATGTTAAAGCCAGCATCTCTGCATACTTAATGGGGAGAATGAAATAAAACCAATTCACTTTTACTTTCCTAGTTGGGTAATTGATGACACTACATCTCACTGGGGAAATAACTATCTTATTTTTCCATCATACAAAGGCATGGCAGAAGAGCCCCAAAGGGAGATAATTTGTTAATCATCCCTGACCTGGTCACAAGTGGCGCATTGGCCAGGAACCCATCAACAGCTCCCCAGCAAGATGGAAACCATGGAGGTTCAGATTCCCACCAATTGGCAAAAGATATGCACCCTTACCCTGAGATTCTTCCAAGGACAGCAAGCATAGATGGAGAAGTTGATAAGGATAAGAGCCCAGGAGACAGAGGCCAGGATCCAGCTATTCACACACCAGCAAGATTTCAGCAAGAAGATAGAGACGCAACAAGTAAACTGGTCCTGAGAAGGTAAGGAAGCCAGGATGCCCAAAATGTATCCTCAAGGTGACATCAAGGCCTTCCTGGAAGCCTTTGAACATTTGGCCATAGTGACAAAGTGAGACCCTGCCACCTGGGTGACCCAGGTAGGACTCCTACATATAGGACTGGTGCAAGTTGCATATGCAGCCTTTACAAGGTCCAAGGCAAAAGATCATAAGGTAAAAGTGGCAATTTTGTACTGCTTGGAATAATTGCCCCCAGGGCTATGCCTGATGCGTCAGTTTGCTGGTACTGGTACTGTAGGATCGCTTCCACCTTATCTGGCACTGGTCGTATCTTGCCCTGACCAACTAAACCCCAGATACTGGATGTCTTTTTTTCCTAGGGAGCACTTTTTCAGGTTAGCTGTTAGTTCGGCTTAGTGACAATTAGCCATAGCTTCTTTCTTTCGTACATGTAAACCACCACATGGATGCAGATTATGCTAACTATATTCTCTGGGATGCTTAGCTGTAGTGGCACCAAATCAGCCTTGATCATTTTCTGGGTTCTCCCTGTGTCAACCACTGGGAATTATAGTATCACCAAGCTGTACCTGAAGGAATTGTAGTATCGCCCAACCATACATCTACTAGGGGTTTGTTCTTCCTCCATGGCCCCTTATGCCTCCTGAAACTACAATCCATTTTCTTTTCATGAGGATATTTGAGACTAGCCTCAGTGTGATGCTCCTGAGGACAAAAGTGGGCCAGATGCCCTTTCTCATCACACTGGTAGCACAGAATTTCCCTGGATTCCCCATTGCGGAATTCTCAGATTGGGAGCCTAATAACCTCTGCTCTCCTCCCTTTGTATCCTCTCTCCTCCCAGCCTGGTGGGGGGCCAGCCTCACCCTTATCCCATTTAAGGGCCTCCCTTTCAGCTTTGGCTGCCACAATCTTTGGCCAGCCTCAGGGCTTCCTTGACTGATTTGGGTTGGTGTCTCTTAACCCACTATTGGGCACTTCCCCCCAGGTCTGCCAGGAATTGTTCTATTGTCGTAAAGGTAGGCTGTCTTATCTGCTTGTGAAGGGATAATTCAGTGCAGTGGCATCACTCTCTCTGCAGTCAAAAATATCACCATGAGACAATGTTTTTTGCAACATGAAACATTAGCATCTTGGTAGGCAACCAAGTCAATTAATGACCAGAAAGAAGAACTGTCATAGTTTCCAGAGAACTAATGTGATACAACATCAATATTGCAGCTTTGAGTGAGAAAAGATGACCAGATGAGCATCATCTGAGGGAAGAGCAAACTGGACCTGGAAGAAGAGTTCATGGGGTCAGCTTTGCCATAAAAAAATAGCTGTCACTCAATGTACAGATCTTCCTGGAGGCATTAATAAACATCTTATGACCCTACATGTTAAGCTCAGCAGCAATTAGTATTTTTTGGAGAGTGCTGGGAACAACTTCCTCGTGCAAGTGTAGGAGAGGCCATGCTCTTCTTGACCGTCTTCCTGCTGCTCACGAACAAGGAAGAATCCACAGGGAATGTAGAAGTGCAGCAACCTGTGCAGCAACAACCATGAGATGACTGACTTCAGGATCTGTGGAAAGAAAGGAAGGAGAAAAGCACAGTAAGGACTCTGCACTTCAGAAAAGCAGACTTCCACTTACTCAAGGAACTGATGGTCAGAATCCCCTGGGAGGCTAGCCTGCCAGTCTGAGGGGGAAAGGAGTTCAAAAGAGCTTGTTGTATTTTAAAGAAACCTTACTTAGGCCAAAGGAACAAGTCATCCAGTTGTGCAGGAAATTCTTCAGTGAGCTAAAACAGAAATAGGAAGCTTACAAGAAGTGAAAACTTGGACAAATGACTAGAGAGGAGTATAAGAATATTGCTTGGGCATGCAGGGATGAAATCAGGAAGGTCAAAGCATGCATAGAGTTGCAGCTAGCAAGGGATGTGAAGGGTAACAAGAAATGTTTCTACAAGTATGACAGCAACAAAAGGAATATCAGGGGAAGTATGAGTCCATGACCAAACGAGCGAGGCAACGTAGTGACAGATGGTGCAAAAAAGGCAGAAGTACTTAATGTCTTTTTCACCTCAGTCTTCACAGGCAAAGTCAGCTCCCAGACTTCTGAACCTGGCACACAGTTTGGGGAGGAAGTGAGTAGCCCTCATTGGTGAAAGAACAGGTTAGGAACTATTTAGGAAATCTGGACATGTACAAGTCCCTGGGGCTGGCCATGATCCACCTGAGAATGCTGAGGGATTTGGCCAATGTGACTGCAGAGCCACTAGCAATTATCTTTGGAAAATCATGGCAAAAGGGAGAGGTCCTAGATGATTGGAAAAGGGCAAATATTGTTCTCATCTTGAAGAGAGGAAATAAGCCTGATCCAAAGAACTATAGACTGATCAGCCTCACTTAACTCCCAGGAAAAATTCATGGAGCAGGTCCCCAAGGAATCTATTTCTAAGCACTTGGAATAGAAGAAGATGATTAGAAAAAGTCAGTATGGATTCACCAAGGGCAAATCATGCCTGATCAACCTGATTATTTTTCCTACATCCACAGAAAACACGGGACATGATATACTTTGACTTTAGCGAGGCTTTTGATACGGTCCCCCACAACGTTCTCACAAGGAAGCTAAGGAAGTACAGGTTGGATGAATGTACTGTAAAGTGGATAGAAAACTGGATGGATCATCAGGCTGAAAGGGTGGTAAGTCAATGGCTCAATGTCTAGTTCGCAGCTGGTATCAAGTCCAGTGCCCCATAGGTTTGTCCTGGTGCTGGTTTGGTTTAATATATTGATAAGCGACAAGAAGATGGGGAACCCTCAGCACGTTTGCAGATTACACCAAACTGGGTGTGTAGTACCTAAACAGGAGGGTAGGGCTAGGATTCAGAGAGACCTCAACAAATTGGAGGACTGACCCAAAAGAAATCTCAAGAGGTTTTAATAAGGACAAATACAAAGTCCTGCACTAAGGGTTGAACAATCCCTTGAACTGCTACAGGCTGGGGATCAAGCTTAAGTGTAAGCCCCAACACTTCATGCTGACAGTGATATCAAAAAACAGTTATACTTCAACCATGACTAGGTTCTGTCTAATATTTGCAAGAAGCACAAATTTCTTTTCCTTGGTAACTTCAAAGCCACTCTCAGATGTGACCTGGAACTCTTGAGGGTACCATTAGGAAGGAAGGAGTAGGTAAAATCAACTCCAACAGCATCCTATGTCTAAGCAAATGCATGAAATAGCCTTGTCATCACAAACACTATGTTCAGACAGAGTGACAAATACAGGACTACCTTGAGGCATAATCACTCTAAGCACTGTCCCTTCCTTGCTATGTTATTGTTAGAGCCCATGATCAAATGGATGTCCATATCACATGAGCCATACAAGGAACCCATACTACTGGAGAGATCACCATCTTGTCAGATCCATTGTGAACATCCAACTTGCTCCAAAAAACTGGAAACAGCCAAAAGCAACGTGAAAGACTTTCACAAAAAATAGCTTCAAGACTTGAAGGTCTGTAAGGATCTCCAACACTATCTACATGAAAAGCTTTCTGCCCTGCCCACAAATGAAGGCAACACTGAGGAACTCTGGAAGGGGTTTCAAACTGCCAGTCATATGGCCCTTGCTTAATTCATTGGTTATACCATGCGTCAACAACAAGATGGGGTTGATTAGAATGACACTGGAATCCAAACCTTCTGCAACTGGAAGAGAGGCTCATTTTTCTTGGCAAGATGACACCTAATCTCAGCAGAAGAAGATATATCAGCTCCTCAAAGCCAAAGCTCAAAGAAGAATCCATGAAATTAAAAATCAATGGTGGAAAGATAAAGTCAAGGAGACAGAGATCTATGATGACAAACATGATGTATATCTTTTTCAAGGCAATGAAATCCATCTGTGGCCCAACTGCCCATGGTCAAACTTTCCTGTAATTGCAGGATGGCTTGATGCTCCTCAAAGAAAATAAATCTATTGAAGCTAAATGAAAAGAGCACTCTGAGGCACTCCTAAACTATGAGTAAATTGTGACAGATACCACCAGTAAGTCCATCCCTCAACACCCTGAATGGAGATCCTTCACCACCCCTCTTATTAAGTCTGGTGTGATATCAAGGAAACCAAGAACAACAAAACTATGGGACTGGATGACATACTTACTGAAATCTACAAGGCTTGTGTCAAGGAGCTAGTACTGAAACTCTACATATTTAATCTCTAAATTTAGAGCAACAAAGATATCCTTGGGTACCTGAGGAATCATGACTATCTTCAAGCAAGGAGATAAGTCTATGTATGGGAGCTATTGAGATATCACCTCCCCACACACCTTTTTACAGCAGGGAAAATCCTTGCCTGTATCTTCCATATCTTTCTGAGGAAGTCCTGCTGAAATCTGTTTGGTTTCAGAACATCCTATGAGGCAACTGATATGATCTTTGTTGCCCACCAGATCCAAGGAAAGTGTCAGGAAGAACATCAGGAACCTGTAAATGGCCTTAACTGACCTTACTAAGGCCTTGATAGCCACCTTTCTCAGAGAGTAAACACTGACAAGATTCAGAACAGGATCCAATGCAAAAGTGCCTCCTTTGGGGAATTTATTTCAGCATGTCTTTATTCATTGTGATCTCCAGAAAGATACCAAGATCCAGGTCTACAATTCAATCACCATTCCCACTCTCCTCTATGGATGTGAAAAGTGGGTGATGTATATCATCATATCAAGACCCTGGACAAGTATCACCAACAATTCTTCCAGAAAGTCCTCCACATCAAATGGGAAGATCTCTGTACAAAAAACATCATCCTTGTTGAAACAAATGTTACCAACTTTGAGTAGTTAATCATCTTCACCCTAGGGTTCTACGGGAATTGGCCGAGGTCATTGCGGGAGCGGTGGCGCGGCTCTATGAGCACTCGTGGTGCTCTGGTGAGGTGCCGGAGGATTGGAAGAGGGCCAATGTGGTCCCTATCTTCAAAAAGGGACAAAAAG
>JAGPOW010003182.1:32190390-32207047 GCA_030014935.1 Caiman crocodilus
CTTCCTAGGGAAGTGGTTCTTGCTCCTACCTTGGGCATCTTCAAGAGTAGATTGGATAGGTACTTGTCTGGGGTCCTGTGACCCCAGCACTCGTTCCTGGCATTGGCGGGGGGTCAGATGGCCTGCTCTAGGCCCCTTCTGACCCTAGTTACTATAAAACTATGAAACTACGAAACTTGGCTGGACTGGACATTGAGTATGGATGCCTGACTCTCAACTCACAAAACAAATGTTCTACTCCCAGCTTAGTAATGACCTGAGATCTTTTAGTGGCCAGCAGAAATGCTACAATGATACATTGAAGGCGTATCCCAAGAAAATGGATACCAACATCAAGAGCCAGGAGCATCTGGCTGTCAACTGATTCCAGTGGAGCTTGAACCTCAACCAAGTGGCAGCCTTGTCTCAAAGTAAAGTGTCTTGCCCTCAAAACAGAAAAAAGAGAATGGAGGAAGGAAAAGGAGAGAAATCCTGGCCTATGACCAACTCTTCCCTGTAGAAAGACCTACAACTTCTGTGAATGGGTTAGTGGCTCAAGGATTGGACTATTAAGCCACCTTAGGACCCCTTAATGAACTGTAGTGGAGACCATCCTCAAGCCAAGCAATGCTTGCAATCTGTAGCTCTGGGGTTCCCTTCTATATGATTCCCCAGCTGCTTTCTTTCTTGCAGCTAACTGTGACCAGGGAGCCAACAAACAGGGACTGTCAACAGGGGAGCAGTTTGCAGGCACTTCACAGGCCAGTCATGGGCACAAATACACAGGAGCTTCTCACAGAGGCTTCAGGTAAGTGAATGAGGAAGGGGGCTACTATGGGGGTGGTGACACAGAGTGCAGCCGGGTCCCCTGCCCTGCTGCTGCTTCTGACCCGGAGCTCCTGTGAAGCCTCTACCCACACAGGCCCCTTGAACATAGATGTCCAGAAGGCACTAGACAGCCAATGGTTAGTTCTGACCTAATTAAGAAGCACTTGGAGGGGCTGGATGGATACAAGTCAGCAGGCCTGGATGACCTCCATCCATGTGTGCTGAAGGAACTGGTCAGTGTTATAGCTGAGCCACTGGCATGGCTGTTTGAGCACTCATGGTGCTCTGGCCAGGTCCCTGATGACTGGAAAAGGACCAACATGGTGCACATTTTTAAGAAGGGGAGAATGGCCTAAAGTTACCCAGCTCATCCCATCAGTCTTACCAGAGCAGAGTTCTTTTCTCCCCAGCACTACCTGGGGTGACGAGGAACAATGGTCATAAGCTGATGGAGAATAGGTTTGGGTTGGAGATATTGGAAGGCAATATTTTACAGTTAGGGTGGCCAAAATCTGGAACCAACTTCCCAGGGAGGTGGTCCTCGCCCCTACCTTTGGCATATTCAAGAGAAGGGTGGACGATCACCTGCCTAGAGTCTTGTGAACCCAGCATTTATTCCTGCCTGTGGCAGGGGGTCAGGTTAGATGATCCATTCAGGTCCCTCCTGACCCTAGATACTATGATACATCTATCCTTGGGAAAACACTGGAAAAAATTATCTAAGAGCACATTTGGAAGGCCCAATAGTGGAAATGATGGACAGGTTGGGTCAATGGGCAGACAAAACCGGATGCAATTCAACAAAGACAAATGCAAGGTACTCCACCCAGGGAGGAGGAATCCTCAGCACTCCTATAGATTGGGGGATGACTTCTTCAACAGCTCAGTGACTGAAAGAGATCTTGGAGTCATAGTTGACTTCAAAATGAATGTGAGCCGACAGTGTAACGAAGTCATCAACAAAGCCAATCTCACCTTATGGTGCATTAGCAGATGAGTGACCAACAGATTGAGGGAGGTGATGCTCCTCCTCTATGCAGCATTGGTCAGGCTGCAGTTGGAGTAGTGTCCAGTTCTGGGTGCCACACTTCAGAAGGGATGCAGAGAATCTGGAGAAGGTCCAGAGGAGGGTCACTGATATGATTATTGGCTTCCATACAAAACTGTATGAGGGGAAGTTGAGAAATACAGATTTCTTCAGGCTTCACAAGAGACATCTAAGGGGAGACATTGTAGCAGCCTATAAGTTTATCAAGGGAGGACAACAGAGAGTTGGAGATGCATTATTTACCAGTGCACCCCTAGGAGTAACTAGTAATAATGGGTACAAACTAGTGGAGAGTAGATGCAGGTTAAACATTAGGAAGAAGTTTTTCACAGGAAAGGTGGCCAGAATCTGGGACAGGCTGCCAAGAGAGGTGGTACTATCATCTAGCTTGGAGGTCTTTAAGAGGAGGCTAGATAGGCACCTGGCTGGGGTCATCTGACCTCAGACCTTTTCCTGCCTGGGGCAGGGGGTCAGACACGATGATCCTTCAGGGTCCTTATGAATCTAAGAATCTATGAACTAGAAATAATGGCCATAAACTGGAAGACAGCAAATTCAGATTGGACATCAGGAAAAAATTCTTTACAGTGAGGGTTGCCAAAATGTGGAATAAGTTTCCAAGGGAGGAGGTGCTGTCCCCTTCCTTGGAGGAATTTAAAAGGAGATTGGACAGACCTGGGGTCAGATGACCTGGCAGGGGTCATATCACCCCAGCATTCATTCCTGCCCAGGGCAGGGAGTCGGTCTTGATCTAATAGGTCCCTTCTGACCCTTACATCTATGAATCTATGAACATGAGTCATCAGTGTGACAAAATCATCAGCAAAGCTAACCGTACTTTATAATGCATCAGCAGATGCATGACAAGTAGAATCAAGGAGGTGATACTTCCCCTCTGTGTGGCACTGGTCAGACCACAGTCAGAGTACTGCATCCAATTTTGGCTGCCATACTTGAAGAAGGATGTTGATAGACTTGAGAGGGTCCAGAGGAGGGCCACTCGTATGGTTATGGGCTATGAAGAGAGACTGAGAGACCTGGACCTCTTCAGCCTTTGCAAGAGAAGGCTGAGAGGTGATCTTGTGACCACCTACAAATTCATTAAGGGGACTCAGCAAGGGATCAGAGATCCTCTGTTCAGCAGAGTGCCTCTTGGGGTAACAAGGAACAATGGGCACAAACTGACAGAGGGCAGATTTAGGCCAGATATCAGGAAAATCTTCATGATAACGGTAGCCAAAATTTGAAATGGGCTTTCAAGAGAGGTGATGCTCTCCCTTACCTTGGGGTCTTTAAGAAAAGGCTGGATAGGCATCTGACTGGGGTCATCTGACCCCAGCACTCTTTCCTGCCTAGGCAGAGGGTCGGACTCAATTAACTGTTGAGGTCCCTTCCAACTCTGGCATCTACGAATCTATGAACTCTGCTTCAACTCCACTCTGATTACAGTATTATTATGCTGCTTTTTCACTGTCTTGAAGTCAGAGATGGCTTACAATTTTTGGGGTACCTGCAGGAAATAGTCTTGGAGCTTCCTGCCCTGAAGAAACTGGCAATGGAGGTGAGGGGTGGCTAGTGGCTGAAGAAGCTAGTGGTGGTAGTGGGGTAGGTGGTGGTGAGTGGCCAGATGCAGGAAGCCCCTTAGCTGTGGGGCGCCCTGTGAGCACAGGTTTTGCAGGATAGGACCAGCCAGCCCTGCTTGAAGTAATGGGCCAGAAGCCTCCTGTTACACTCCACTGGGCTATATACTGTAAAATCAGTTTTATCATCAGTTAACTTTAGTTTTGCTTGTGTTTTGTTAAATGAAGAGAAATAGACCTATTAAGGATATGTAAACTGACTTAAGCTAGCAGCCATAATTATCAATGAATTCCTATTTTAATGTCAGCATGCTACTTGATACAGTTCAGATAACTATGTTCAGTTTAGATAAATATGTGCAGTTTTCAACTGATGCACTATTTTGGAGCCTGTGCTAGCATATCTCAGCAACTTTTTATTTGACATTCATGGAATTTTATAATTAAAGATCATGCAGGATTGGGACACTATAAAAAAAAATTTTAGTATGCTTAAAACCCAAGTCCCATATTGACAAAAAACTTAAACATTTAGGAAATTAAAGTGGAAGATTTTCAGTCACAAATGATGATAAGACACCCATTTCCTTTTGACTGCCTAGGAGAGTTATAGTCTTGACTGGGTTTTGTGCCTTTAAAATTCTCCATCAACTTAGGAGTAAAAGAAGCAAATGGTAGATTTTTAAAAAATATGTTCAATAAGTTAAAGTGCTTCCACACTGCTGCTTTTTCAAAGGAAAAAAAAATAGCAAATATTCTCCTCTGGTGGAGGAAGCAGGTACCACTTTTTTTTCTTTTAATGATTCAATTTTGTAAGGTGCTGAGGTTTGCAATCTCTGACTTCTCTAAGACTCAGGTCTTCTACAAGAGAACTTGCAGTCTATGTTAAAACAAAATGCATAAAGTGTATGGAACAGGCAATGGAGAAAAGAGATGGTAACAGTAAGAGAAATTTGAGATTTGCATAAATTGGCAAACTTATACATTTACAAGATTTCTTATAGTTAATATAAACAATAGATACTAAAGTCACCTGCCTAGCAGTTATCATTTGGCTTCAACTTTACAGTATCATGGTAAAACATTCTCTCAACTGAAGTTAAATTGCACCCCAGTCCTGTAAGCCAGAAGTGTTATTCATACACTGAAATACTAAGAGATGTGTCTAAGATGACAAATTCAGGATTTCTAATGTCACTGGTAATTGTCACCAGCTTTAGTAATTCCACAGAGGACATTCCAAAATTTAGACCATTATGCTGTCTGGGCTTCCTGCTGTGTAGTTTAGAAGCACCGCGTTGGCTACTGCATAGTTCACTACCACTGCCATACTCAATTCACAATGTTGGATCTTGGTTACAGCCACCTAGCAACTTCAAAACTGTGTAATAATCATATAAAATCTGAAACGTGATGTTGAGATGGAGGCAGACTTCAATTTTGTATGCAGCCATGACAACAGTAGCCAGAATCTCAATTGTGACCACTTCCAGAAGGCTCAAACTATAGGAGTTTTAAAGCCACTCTCACTCACATTTGGAATGCAATTTGGCACAGATTAATTTGATTACTCAAGCCAAAGGATGCAAGTCATTGATTAGCAGCATATATTCCGTATGATAATTTCTTCTAGCATAAGCCAACCATGTAAAATATCAGACCAAAAGAAATTATAATGCAATAATTACAGTGGTTCCAAAATCACTCTAAGACAACTGCTTACTACGGCTGTGTAAAATTTCGGCAGCCGTTTAATTTTGGAAGTGTTTGGGGCCATTTTAGCACCTGCAACATGGAATCTGAATTGAAACATCTCCAAAATGAAACAAGACATCCAAAATGTTTCAGAAAAGTTTCCAAAAATCTTGGAATTTCAGAGCTGGGCTTGCAGGGAAACAGCTGGTCCCTGCTGCGTGACCTGGCTCGACAGGAAGCAGAGATCCGTTCCGGGGTGTCCTTGTCACAGCTGCCCACCCTGCACAGCCCCATGTTGCCAAGGCAGGGCAGGAAGTGGTGGTGGGGAGACGCTCAGTGCAGACTTCTGCTCCCTGCAGAAATGAGTTGCACGGGACCAGAAGGCTTGTTCACCACTCTGCATTGCTTCCCTGCTCCACAACCCAGTGTGACAGGAATCAGAAATATGAGTGGGGGTCTCCTCATCTGCACGGAGAGCAGCAGCCCTCCTCCTCCCCCAGATGAGCCACCCATGGTCCTGTCCTACTCCCCGCTAGAGACCCAAGCCCCCAACTCCAAGTCCTGCCCAGTTGGGCACTAGAGCTGCATGAAGCTTGCAGCCCATTCAAAACAGATTCAGCCAAAATGGATCCTAAACGCCAAAACAAATCACTGTCCTCCAAAACGGCCGAATCCAAAACTGAATCAAAACACAGCCATTTTACACAGCTGTACTGCTTAGACATTAAAAAACCCACCAAAACTGTGCTTTACTGGAAGAAACTGTGTGATAGTTTGACCCAGTTGTGTAGCCTCTGTGTAGATCGGGCACTTCAGTGGGACTTTTTGGCACTTTTCTCTAATAGCTGATTCAGTTACCAAAAAAGCCGCACTAAAGTGTCTGATCTATATAGAAATACAAAATTCTAGAACTTTTGGTTCAGAGATGATACTTTTTATTAGACCAACTAAGTCACAAAAATACCCCAAAACACTTTCTGCAAGGCTTGGGTACATATGGCTTCCTCAGGTTCAGGGAAAATTAAAGATGGTAGCAAATCCCCATAGGTAGAAAATAAACTTCATTTTTTGACAGAGGAAGCTGAAGATAGAAGTCTGTTCCTTTGGGTCAATGAGAGTGTCTTGTATCTATATAAGATACATCTATATCTTAAGATATCTATATAAGGTAATGATACAGACACTGAGTGATCTGGGTCCAACTAATGCAGTGCCTCTTCTGGGCCTGTGCTGGGCTTGGAGTGGTAGAGCGTAGAGTTTAAGTAAAGCACCATTGGGGGGAAAGAATTGCGGGGGGTGTCACATCTCTAAGCAGTCAAAGTGGTCTTACAACATCAATTATAGAGACACTGCTGTGGCTTTACATTTGTGGCTCTAAACCTTTTAAAATTAAGGCACTCATTATAGTCAAGACATTCCTCCATAAGTTTTGTGAACTGGGCAGCACCCATTTAAGAAACTAATTTATTACAGTGCT
Organism: Caiman crocodilus; assembly: GCA_030014935.1. NCBI lineage: Eukaryota > Metazoa > Chordata > Crocodylia > Alligatoridae > Caiman > Caiman crocodilus. Next base: position 32,196,998 of record JAGPOW010003182.1, read on the forward strand.
TACACCTCCTTGCAGAGAGTCAGGGAAGTAGGGAGGGGCAGCTGGCAGGCATGGCCCTGAGTCTTCACTTATCTACTTATTTCCTCACACCTCTTGGACAAGGTTCTGTGCACCCGCCAGGAGAAAAGCTGGGTGTGGAGTGCAGCAGAGGCACCAGGGCCTGCGTGGGACACTTACCAAAGTTAAACTCCTCACTCTGGGGCTGGTCTCCTCCCCGAGGTGGGACGGGGGCTGGCCTGGGCTCTTCCAGCTCAGGGGAACTGCTCCATGGGCTCCACCAGCTCCGGGGACCTGCTCCACACCCCCATATCACCTTGGGGAGTGAGGAGGCACATGACATCAGGACTGAGGAGTGGAGCATTTCTCAGGCGGAGACTGCCCCAGTCCCCAGCCAGGATGATACCTGGGGTCACACTTGTGGACTGACCTGCTGATGAAATGTTTGGATATTCCAAAATAAAGATGCTAAAAACCTGCAAGTATTATTTATATTATTTTCTGTTAGGGCAGAGAGGACCCTCTCACACCCACCCCCCAGAAGTTTTTCTCACATTGTTAAAAAGCTGCAAGACCAGATGGATTTTGTGCTGAAATAAAACACCATTACAGTGCTTACTCAGCCCCAATGCTAAGTTAGTGCCTCAACTGGTGTTGTTGTTATATAATAAAATGAGAAGCACCATGCAACATAAAGGAAAGAAAGATTAATGTTAAGTGTGCAACTGGAGATGAATTAGAGCCTATTTAAAATGTTTGTAAAAGGTAACTTACCAGAAAAGATCTACTTTTCTGCACCGTTTCAATGGTAAACAATACAATTACACTCTTCTTAGGGATACTTATTGACAGACTGCGCCAAAAGGGGGAAGCAGGACCAAAGCAGTGTGCTCATGGACCAAAGCGGTGCTCTTACAGACCACTATTTCTTACAGGGAACATTGCTCATAGCATCCTTCAAAAAAGTGCATGGCACCCCAGCATGCCACAGCACCCTGCTTGAGAATCACTCTTCTCATCCATCACTGCATTCATTCATCTTTCCACTAAAAATGAAATTAACTCCACTATATGTTAATGTTTGGTTGACCCAGAAGGTTACTTTGTGATTTGAGTCTGTGCTGTACTGTGGAGTTTGATTTGAGCTTATGCTGTGTTTCAAAACCTCAGCTCAGCCAGAGAAACCTTATTTTCACGGGGCTGAAATTCACATCTTGCAGAAGGTCCTATTTTGAGGGTATATGTGAGACATAAATGACAAAGAGGCTGGGTGTTAAGACTATGAAGAACCATAAAATTCACCCTTATGCAGTGATCAGGGCCTTGTTAGAGAACTATGTACCAAAAGGTCTTACGTCTAATCCTCTTTCTTATTAAACAATTTGCAGTGAAATGTCAAAACATTTTAGCTGTTTTTAATCTCATAGTATTGAGGTCTGAGAGGATGCTAAAATCTGGATATCCAGGTATTAGTTATAGAACACTGTCATCTAGCCCCAAGCCAGGTGACTGGCTCCAAGCCAGTTAAAAGATTCTTTTCCTTCTTACATTCTGTAAATGTCACTGAATAGCAGGGTATCAAATATGCATGCTAGGAAAAAAAATAACATCAACTTCAAATCTCTGTTGGATTTTAGCAACAGTACTTTTTTTTTAAATGACTTAATTCAGCAAAGGTTGAAATCCATCCCAAGTTACAATTTTATAGTAGTTCAATGCTTTTATTTTTTTAAAACCCTAGTTATTGTGTTACATAAAATTAATGTTCTGAAAGAAAATTGATTATCTTAATTTTTCAGAATAAAAATGCAATGTGAAAGTAGGAAAAAGGTACTCCAAGTCAGTAAAATTCCAAATTCTAGGTTGCGGCAAAATGCCATAAATTACTAATGTGGATTATGCATTTTACAACATACATTATAACATTAATTATGTTTCTATTTTCAAAGAAAATAGGAATTAAAATGTTATGTATGCTTTTCTTGAACTTTACTATTGTATAAGACTAGTTTGGTTGTTTTTTTTACAGTTTAATTTTCCTGTTTAAAACATGCAGCCTCTTGGGTCCTTATAAATTCTTGGGCCTTGCTAAACAAGCGCACCATTTTATCAAACGGTACAGATCATATAAACAATCAAAGAAACGATTTTAGTACTTTTTGCATTAACATATAAACATCTTAAATGACCAGCTTATTGTCCAACAAAGTTAAATGCGATATCTTTTATTAGACCAACTAAATGTTGGAAAAATCTTTCTTTGCAAGCTTTTGGCCACAAATCCCCTTCTTCAGGCATTGGAGAGAGTCTATTGTTGGTTTAGGTGCTCTCCTGGGTAGATTAGAAGTCAATATGCAAAGATGCAGGTCTGTGAAAATACAAATGTGTGGTAGACAATAGGTAGGTGGGGGAGAGGGAAATGAGAATACTGACCTGGTAAAAGAATGCAGCTAGTAAATTGTAAAGAAGTTACCTGGGGTTCTCAGATGGCAGATAAATTAAAATGTGCTATAAATCCAATGTCTATAAGTAGTCCATGATTTGTTGTACCCAGTAGATTAAGTGAAGGTCATAGGCTCATCTACTAGATGCGTTTTGTAAATTCCCTTTGAGGATTAGAACTGAGAGATTGGAGAGAAACTGATTATCTTGTGAAAAGTGTGCACCCACAGATATTTTGTCTTTGACAGATTTTCAATTTGTGTTCATTCTGGTACACAGCTGCTGTTTGTTCTCATCTACATGTTTTCCATCAGGGCATTTAGTGCACTGGATGAGTTATATTACATTTCTGGAGGTGCAGGTGAAAGATCTAAGAATGGTGATAGTTCTGTTGTAGATTGTAGTTATTGTAGGAGTGGTGGAAATGTGTTGGCACATTTTACATTTCTTGTCTTGGCACAGCCCAATTTCACTAGATGTAGCTTAGGCCATAGGAAGTTTGCTTCTGGTAATGAGGCTAGCAAGGTTCAGTGCTTTTTTAAAGGCTAAGATGTATGTTTCCAAAAAAATCTCTTTGAGAATTGGGTCTTCTTCTTTGTAGCATTGGGCTCCCTGTTACTTCAAGATAAAAGCAGCCCATCCAGGGAGTTCTGCAGGTAACGCAGTGGGCAGCAACTGCAAGTTGCTGGGAAGCAGGGCTAATGAGGCAATTAGCAGCCAGCCCCGCAGTCACAGACCAGATGTAGGCAGAGCCCTGGCAGCTTATAATCACAAGGCTGAGGCTGGCTTGGCGGGAGGGGGGTGGGGGTTTCCCTGGTTGCCACAGGGCAAGAAGGCCCTGCCCAGAACAGCCACCCAGGGATGCTGGGCTGATCGTTTGTTACTTACATGAACAAGAAGGCTTAGGGAACTTGCAAGGTACCCTGGCTAGGAGGTACGCTTCATTAGGGATAAAGATGTGCCCTCTTAAAGAGACACAGTTCTTTTAGGGTTATGTTATGGGGGCTGTTAGGGGCTTATGTTATGTTATTGTTACACATGTGGTTTGGGAGGAGGCTGGAAAGGGAGGTATGGATGCTTCATTACTGCCCAGGGGACATTTGATTGCTTCAAGCCCAGCCAGGGACAGGCTTGAGGCTCAAGCAGTTATTTAGCCCAGAGTGGGTAGAGAGAGAGAGAGGTGCAGCCAGGCAGGGACCAGGGTCTCAGTGCCAGAGAAAGCACAGAGACAGGGCCTGAGGCCTGGTGCCAGAGAGGGTGTAGCCACATAGGGGCTTGGGGCCTGGCAGGCGGGGGCCATGGGTATGGTGACTCCCTCAAAGCCAGGTCTGAAACAGTGGGCCTAGGATAGAATGCCTAGCTAGTTTAAAGAGGCTAAGGCCAAGGAGGCTGAAGTCCCAACAGAAGGAACAACTTTTTTATAACACCTGCGAGGCAGGGGGTGTGATAAAGGGAAGGATTTGGAGCCACACAATTAGACCTTAAGGGTTTGGGTGCCCTGTTGGGCACAGTGGGTAAAAGTAAAACCCAGTGAGGGGCCTGGGCACAGGCAAAAACTGATGGTGTCCAGGGAGCTTAGCAAAGGCCTATGGGCGGCCTCCCTATATACGATAAATAACATCAAGGTATGGCAGAAGAGACAGGAAAGCCTCCTAGGGGCAGAGCAGGGCAAGGTCGCAGAGCCACCGGGGTGTGTCACAGCCACCCCTGGGACCCTGATGTGTTACAGGGCTGCAGTTGTTTGAGGATTATAGGTATAGGTTCCAGGGAAGGATGATGTGTCATAACTAATGCTGTGCAATTTGTGGGGATTTTCTTTTTGTACTGCAGTGATTCTTCCTGTGGTATTTTGGTGGCTCTTTCAAAAGTGAACTCTCTGGAGGAGTTCCTTTGTTGGGTGAAAGCCCTTTGATATTTGTGAGGTGGAAATCATGGGTATTCTTCTCAGTGAAAATTCAGAGGGTTTAGCTGTAAATTACAGCTTTCTTGGTGTGTTTAGGGTGATTATTGGTTCTGTATAGATATGTATGTTGGTCCATGGGTTTTTTTGTATGTGGAGGTTTCTATCTAACCATTCTAGCTATTGATCACATAGTGCTTGAAAAGGAAATCTTAGTGCTGGAATATTTAAGAGTTAGCCTGATGGAAAGGTGATGATTATTGAATTTGAGATGGTAATCAATCCATCATAGACTGTAGGTTTTTGGTCCATATAATGAAGATATCACCAATATATCTTAGGTATAGCATGGGTTTGATGATGCCATTTTTGAGAAATTCTTTTTCCAGGTGGGCCGTAAAAAATTGGTATATTGTGGGGCCATTTTGGTGCCCATAGCTGTACACATGGTCTGGAGGAAGTGTTGGTTATTGAAACTGAAGTTGTTTTTGTGGGGACCGAGAAATGCCGACAGAATGGGGCATTTCTGCATCTTTAGAGCAGAATTGGTTGAATAAGAGGCAGCAGTGGGTTGCAACAAAAAAACTTTACTTACAAGCTGTAGTACACAGACTCTCGTCAATGCATACAGGGTAGGCACACTTCATAGACAGCAGACAGGCACACGGTTGCTCACACTCACGCAGGGACGAGATACATTGTGGAAAACCGCGACGGGGAGTCAATGGTGGGTGATCAGGTCTCCTCCATGGCTCCAAAGTACACGTGGGGATCTCTTCTCATGCACATTCAAGCACTCCTCCAATTTGGGCTGGCATTGCCCAAACCTTTTATGCGGCCAGAGAGCCAATTTCCGACCACCACATGTGCATAATTTAGTCTAAGCCAATCACAAGCATGCACTCGCTGGTGCAGCTGCAAACCTTTGGTGGGCTCTGATCTTGTACCATGTACTTTTCCCACCTTATAGGGAAAATCCCTGCACCCAGGACTCGCAATGTGCCTAACACAGCTGTGCCAAGGCACCTTTTTAACTGATCTGCTCTGACAGTTTTATGTGAGGATGAAGTATATAAGTTCAATAATGTGTTGAGTAGTAATCTTGCTCCTGTAGATATGTAAGGCAGGATTGAATATCATCCTTGTTTGGGATGTTGGTGTATAAGCCAGTAACATCTACTGTGGGTAGGAGGGTATTACTGGGAAGATGATCTATATTTTTAAGTTTTCATATAATGTCTGTTGTCTTGGATAAAACTGGTCACTGGGTGTGTGGTAGACACAGGGCTCTGGGGGAAACCTTACCTGGAGCTGGCCATGAACAGAGCCAACTCTATTATATAGAGTAAAAAAGTGCCCGGTCAGAAGTGATTAGACACAACAATTGATGGTGCCATATGCCTTCTGTAGATGAGTATGGGAATTGGCACTTCTAATCAAGGGCACTTTGGGAGAGATAAGACTCTCTCCAAGAGTGAGCAACGTTTTTTCTGTCCCAGAATGAGGGAAGAGATCACACAGCAGTGTATGGCCTGCCCTGAATGCCAAAGGGTTCAAGAAAGACAGCCGCTGAGAGCACAATTATAAATGATGCCCTTTATGGAGATACCCTTTGATAGAATAGCATTAGATATTGTGGGCCCTTTAGTGAAAAGCAGTGATGGTTACCAGTACATACTGGTTGTGGTAGACTAGGCAACCTGTTACCCAGAGGCAGCACCCTTAGGATTGGCAACTGCACCACAAATTTTCAAAGAACTGATAAAGTAAATATTTAGGGTTAGAGTCCCTAGAGAAATATTTACTGACCAGGGTACAAACTTAATGGCTAGGGTTATTTAGGCCATGTGTCAAGTACTGGGAATACAGCAATTATGTACATCCATTTATCACCCACATACCAATGGTCTAGTGGAACATTTAAATGGTATGACCAAATGCTGTGCCCCAGAAGAACCATGGAGGTGGGGCCTAATTCAGCACAGGGGCAGAAAAGGATCTTGGAGTCATTACTGATTCCAAGATGAATATGGGCCACCAATGTAAGGATGCGGTCAGTAAGGCTAAGCACATCTTGTCATGCATCCACAGATGCATCACAAGCAGGTCAAGGAAGTGATCCTCCCCTTCTGTGCGACATTGGTCAGGCCACAGCTGGAGTACTGCATCCAGTTCTGAGTGCCACACTTCAGGAGGGATGTGGACAGCATGGAGAGGGTGGAAAGGAGGGCCACTCACATGGTCAGAGGGCAGCAGGGCAGGACCTACAAGGAGAGGCTATGGGACCTGAACCTGTTCAGCCTCTACAAGAGAAGGCTGAGAGGGGACCTGGTGGACATCTATAAAGTTACCAGGGGGGACCAGCGAGGAATGGGAGAGTCATTATTCCCCTGAGAACTACCAGGAGTAACTAGGAATAACAGCCACAAGTTGACTAAGAGTAGGTTCAGGCTAGACATCAGGAAGCAATACTTCCTAGGGTGGCTAGGATCTGGAACCAACTTCCAAGGGAAGTGGTGCTCACTCCTACCCTGGGGGTCTTCAAAAGGAGGCTAGATAGACACCCGGCCAAGGTAATTTGACCCCAGTATTCTTTCCTGCCCATGGCAGGGGGTAGGACTTGATGATCTGCTCAGGTCCCTTCTGACCCTACCAACTACTATGAAACTATAATTTTGATACCCCCTGCTTTTCACATTATGGGAGATGCCCTAGACATCCACAAAGTTCTCCTCATTTGATTTAATAATTGGACATAAACTCAAGGGCTTATTGCAAGAAACAAGGGAAGAAAGGGAGAGTATGGGTAGGCAGGAAGTCAGAATTCAGCAACATAGACAAGACATGGTAGACAGACTAACAAAGTCCAGGGAATTGGCCCAAGACAACCTGTCAGATGCTCAACAAAGGCAAAAACAGGAATTACTTAAGCCTATTTCTACTCCTGTCAAATAGGAGTATGACAAACGAGAACGTCAGGAAGTTCCAAGTAGTGGACAAAGTCCTTGTATTACTGCTCATGATGGCAGACAAATTGTTGACAGAATGGCAGGGGCCATTTGAGATTATAAAACAGGCCGGCCCCATAGATTATGAAGTGTACCACCCAGGGCACCGGAGGGAATGACTGATTTATCACATTAACTTGCTGAAGGCCTGGCAGGAACTAGAGGGCTGGATGCCAAGTCCAGAGTACCCTCCTGAGGAGGTGGGACCTGAAGCAGACTACTTGTCAAGAAGGATAGCACAGCATAAGAAGTTGGAACAGGGGCCAAAACTTAGTGGGGAGCAACCTGAGCAGTTGCAAGTACTTATAGAAGGATTTAGTGATGTATTTAATGAAAGGCCTAGGAAGGCCAAAGATGTGAGGCACAAAATTAACACCCCAGTGGGAACCATAGTACAAGAAAAATGGAGACTCATTCCTCACCATTTACAGGCCAGTGTACATTAGGAAATATGGAAGATACTAGACTAAGGGGTCATTAACCCTCCCGCAGTCTGTGGTGGAGCCCTAAGGTAGTCGTACCTAAAGCTGATGGGTCTTTGAGAATATGCATTGACTTCAGGAGGGTGAACAAAATTGCCAGGTTTGATGCATTCCCTATGCCCCATGTAGAAAAACTTCTAGACAGAATAGGTCAAGTTCACTACATATCTACAAATGATATGTCAAAGGAGTATTGACAGATACCTATGGCTGCAAAGGACCAACAGAAAACTGCCTTCGGCATGCCATGGGGTTTATTCAAATTTACAAGAATCTCAAGGATTGGGCCTCCATGGGGCTGCTGCTACCTTTCAGCGCCTCATGGACCGCATACTCAGACCACACACAAAATAACCACCGCCTATACTGCTAACATTGTAATCTACTCATAATCTTGGTTCCAACATTTGTGCCATCTGAAAGCAGTACTACAAGAGCTTCACCAGGTAGGGATGACTGCCAACCCCAAAAAGTGCTCATTGGGGATGCCGAATTGATGTCATTCACAAATTTGTGAAGTTTGCTCTCAGTCCGTTTCTCCAAATCATAAATTAAGGGCTTCTATACACATTCAGGGAGGCTGCTCCAATGCACTGTAATTACAGCAAATCAGAGAAAACTCAATTAAATGAGTTTGCTGGAGCATGGTAATTACTATGGCTCAGCAGATTCCAGCATCATGTGCATCAGGGTCCCCATGTTGAAAAATGGTGGCAGGGTGATTTAAACTAAAGCACGTTAGACGACGTTTAGTTCAAAGCACTCTGCTGCCATTTTTCAGTGTGGGGACACTGATGCATTTGATACTCCAGGCGCTTCTACTTAACGTGGCTTTCAGAGCTGTGCTCATTAAAGTGCCCCCCACCCACCTCCTAGAGCACATCTATAAACTACTCTCACTCTATCTTAAGGATCAAGATGTTCAAAGTCACTTAAATAAATGGGAACATAAAACTCTCAGGTGGCTTTAAAAATCTCATGTAATAAACCAGCATACACAGAACATTATAACTTGCTACCATATTTACATGCATATGATCAAAACACCTGAAGATTTTAAACAATACCTGGCCCAACACAGTGTAATGAGGCCATACAAGAACCCTGGACCCAGCCAGCACTGGTGAGGTCACATCTGGAGTTCTGTGTCCAGTTTTGAGCCCCCCCACAAGAAAAAGGATGTGGACAAGTTGGAGAGAGTCCAGTGAAGGGCAACAGAAACAGTTTGGGGGCTGGAGCACATGTCTTCTTAGGAGAGGCTGTGGGAGTTGGGCATATTTAGTTTGGGGAAGAGAAGACTGGGGGAAGAGCTGGGGACTTGATAGCATCCTTCAACTATGACAGAAACAGAAGCAATGGTTTCAAGTTGCAGCAAGAGATGTTTAAGTTGGATATTAGGAAACATTTTCTCACTAAGAGGGTAGTCAAGCACTGGAATGGGTTACCTAGAGAGGTGGTAGAATCTCCATCCTTGGATGTTTTTTCAGGTATGGCTTGACAAAGCCATGGCTGGAATGATCTAGTTGGGGATGGTCCTGCTTTGAGCAGGAGTTTGAACTAGATGACCTCCTGAGGTCCCTTTCAACCATAATTATCTATGATTGTATGATAAAATATCAAACTAGCTCTAAAATGCATTATATACAGAACATTTTTATGTGTGGATTGTATGGCACCTTAAATTGAATGTGTAGTGGGTGAGGACCAAGACTAAAGGTCAGTTGATTGTCAGCTCTATCCAGGGACCACTTTGGGGTCTTGAACTAGAGCTGACAATGAGCTTTTGAGAACTGAAGAAACTGAGCTACTCTCACTCTATCTCAAGGATCAAGATATTCAAAGTGACTTAAATAAATGGGAACATAAAACTCTCAGGTGGCTTTAAAAATCTCATGCAATAATGCCAACTTGCACAGAACATTATAATTTGCTACCATATTTACACACATATCGTATGCACCAACACTGTACTAACATATGTACCATATGGTCCCAAAAATCAGCCCTACCTTACTTGGGGTGGTGTCTGGAGTGGGGAAGCTGATTTTCCTTGACTAGAATAGAAGCATGGAAGAATTATAGTAGTGTGACATTGCTGCAAGATGGTTGCTTTGCTTCTCTTCCTGTGTTGTGAATAACCCCGAGCCATTTCTTTGAAGGCCTAATAAATGGCCTCGAGCCATCCTCCCAAGACAGAATACACAGCGAGACTGGAAGGTTG
>JAGPOW010003182.1:32207147-32221942 GCA_030014935.1 Caiman crocodilus
ATAAAAGTTTTTTTCCTTTCAAACTTCCAACTGGCATTCATATATTGGCACTCATGCATGCCGGGCAACGAATTCAGACTTGGGCTGAAGCATAACACCTGTACCAGGCTCAAAGGGGGCAAAGTTCAACCTTCATGGTCAGAACTACGGTGTTAACTCTCTTACAGCCACAGCCACTGCAGTCAGGATCCCCTGCAATCAGCATTCAGTCATGACTGGAAACATCTTTTTTCCTCCTTTTGCTTTTCTAAACTATGATGCATGCAACTGCCCGTCTCTGTCTTCGGGCAGTTGATTGATGGTACAGATTCTTTTCTCTCCTTAGTCTATGGTCTTGTAGGTGTTAATCATTGCTAATTAACTGGTTAAATTAGCTAGCAACTGTGTATTGAGCTGGCCCCTGAGTGAATCATGATTAATTAGTAACTGGTAACACAGTAGCTTAGCATCCAGGTCTGCAGTAGTCCCCACCCTACCCCACCGACCCCAAGACAAACACAGTTGCACAAGCACCCATGTCACAAGTTTTGCCTGTCAGCAGGTAGAGGTGTAGGTCCCCAGAACCCCCCTGCACCTATCTCCTTGATAGCTGGCAGGCTTCATGGCCACAGCAGGGGCTACCATCCCTGCAGCTTTCACCCTGTTGTGCCTTAACACACATGGTGTCACCCATGTCACAAGTTTTGCTTGTCCTCAGGTTGAGGTGAAGGTTCCCCCAAACCCCTGCACTTATCTCCTTTAAACATGGCAGGCTTTTTGGCCTGAGCAGGGGCCACTACTCCTGAAGTTTTCAGCCTGCTGCACCTTAACATACACAGTGTCATCTATGCCATGAGCTTTGCCTGTCAGCAGCTTGAGGTGCAGTTCCCCCAAAACCCCTACACACATCTTCTTGAAACTTGGCAGACTTTGTGGCCTCAGCAGGCGCTACTACCCCTGCAGTTTTCACCCCCTCCTCCCATCACACACACACGTGACATGAGTTTTCTTTCAAGAATTTGGGGTGAAGTTCCTTCCAAATCCCTGCACAAATGTCTTGAAACTGGGCAGGCTTCATGCTCTCATCAGAGACTACCACCACTGCAAATTTCATCAAAATCAGGCAAGAAACAACAAAGTTACATATATTTCATTGATTCCTCATTATACCCTATGGCCGGATCTCCGAAATGGCTCTGAAGCTTTTCTGAAGCTCTTCAGAAGCTCCAGACTGCTTTGGAAAGCCTAAAGAAGCCAGTGCTTTTATCTGGACATGCTGCTTCAGATGCTGAAGCATCCAGAGCTTCTCCAGATCTGAAGCATGATCTGAAACCTCACACAGCCCTATAAAACACTAACCTGTGGTTACAGTGATTGAAGGGCTAAATGTAGATTGCCTGGTATGTTCAATCAAATACTTCTGAGGAGACTTTTTGTGTCCCTTTTTGGGGTCCCAAGTATGCTGTTTTTATTTTGGTTTTTTTTTAATACTTACTTCATATTCAATGCTTTTTTAAAAATGCAGCTAATTATACAATAGACATTTAATTAGCCATTCCCATCCTTACCCAATAAGTTGTAGTGGCCACTGTCATGATGGGTAGCATCTGTGCACTCAGCTACACCTATGAATTCTTTCCAAATAACACCAAATATAGGCTAGGATTGTCATAGTGGTTCGTTTTTCAGTCACACTTCCATTTTCTTGCTGTGCTTCAACATTTACTGCATATGCTTGTTCCAAGGTGATATACTACTGCATGGTTAAGTTAGGTAACGTGGAGACAAAAGTTTTCTGGTAAAGCAATACAACACACTTGCAAAGCACCCAGGAATCTGACCCATTGCCTTTCCACAAGTCTTGGGAAGTGAAAGCTCTAAGCTCACGCATCTTCAGAACTTGTTGCATCACAGTGATGCAAATCACTTCACACACTGAACATTTGGCGTAAGAGGGTACAGAGAGGAGTCTAGTTTAGTTTTATGTGCTTTTTCTGAATATTTAGGTTTTGTTTGTGTTTATTTTTCATAAAAGCAAGGGACAGATGCTTTCAGTTCACAGGGCTTTCATTTTTTTAAGGACAACAGAAACTGATAACTGAAGCAAAGCCTTACCAGACAAAAAACAATACAGTTCTCTTTCCATTTTTGAGACTTAAGAATCAGAACTGATCTCTTTGCTCATGACTTTGTAAAATAGAAGAAAATACTGTTCTAGTGAAGGAGGAAAACTTGGCTTTTATCTTTCAATCATCAGACTGGGTGAAGGGAAATAATGCTCTCTCATTTTGTAATTAATTTTAAAAGCATCTCTTTTGAAGAAGGATTTACTTTGTGATTGACATTCAGAATTGTGTTACATGCTTTTCTGTTCTTCATTCAACCTGTCACAGATTGACAGTCCCAGAAAATCTGCAAATGCTTTGTTTGCATCAGTTATATTAAATGTTATTCTTTAGCATCTATAGAAAGAGGTCATATCACTCCTGTTTTCCTAGAAAATTGTTTTCTGGAATACAAAAAGCTAGAAGAGAATGCTGGTGACTTCAGTAGAAATGACTGGGTACTTTCTCATACTTAAGTGTTTTGTGATAGGCTTTTTTATGGAGAAGTTTCCGCCCCTTTCTCTCATCTCCCCTTTCCCCCCTCCTCCCCCACACACTTGAGTGCTCACTTTATTATCTAGAAAATGGGTTTCTCAGTAGGAGAACTATGGCAACGAAATGGGCCTTTGGCTCAGAACCTAAGGTTGTCAGGGCTGCATTTCTGTTTAGAATAGGACTTGATATTCCTTAAAATAAGTTAATTAACTGTTTGACCTTTTCTACTCACAAGGAAGATAGAAGTATCAATGCAAACTGAAAAAAAAAAACTGGACCACCTAAGATGATGCTACAACAGTCTTTCAATAGGAACTGGTTATAAAAATAGTAAGCAACAGTCTGTTGCATACTGACCAGAGCTGTATAAACCTAGCAATGAAACCAAAAGTCATTAATATTCCCCAACACTTTACTGGTAGGTACACAGCTATTCAGATAAATAAGCTTTGTCCACTGGTTACAGTACAGTCAGTACCCTTTACCCAAACATCCCTCCCCCCTGCTGTATTCCCAAGCTGACAGATTGCTTTTATACTTGTCACATTACACAATTAACAAAATTACTGCAAAATATTAATTATCCTGCTTGTTCTCAGATGTGTAAAAAAGGCCCAATAAAACCCCTGAAATGCCAATTGTTACATTAAACCAGAATGTTGAAGTGCCAGGCTTTCTGCCACTTGATTTGATGCTTATAACATTATGCTCCATCTGTTTTCAGATGTAATGTTATGCTTTACAATGTAAACACATGATAAAGACACACACATGTTATGTGGTTGGTTCATTCTCTGGGAGCATTCTCTTAAGCTTTGTTACACACTGCAAAAAACAAAATAACTCCAGTCCTTTGTGCAACTTCTGCCCCTCTCTTGCAAATTTATTGTCAGATCCCTGTGATATGGCTAAATTCAGGTTCAGTCTTATGGGCTAGGGACAGACATTCAAAAAGTCTGAGACTGAATTGATTCAGTCTTTTTAGATTAGTCTAACCTGGCTAGGCTGAACTAGTTTGTAACTGTATAGACATCCCATACATGCAGGCACATGCCTGCAGTGGCTCAGGGTACAGGCTGGAGGGCACTAGAGCAGCCCCCCCCATCCCTTCCACAGCACTGAGCAGAGGGTTGGTGTGGCCAAACCCTGGCAGGATGTTCTCATTAGCTCAGCAGGGAATTGATAACAGTGTTTATCACTGCACTAAGAAAACAATAGAGGGACATTACCAGCTACCTATTGATTCTGCCTGTTGATTATATCTGTTGATTCAGCACTCATCATAGCCAGCATGTGGTCTGCTAGCTAACACACAGACACATCCTCAGCAAAGCAGAGGGGAGGGGGGGATTTCTGCTTAGCAGGGAATGGTGAAGGGGCTTTATGAGTTGGGGTTTTTTTGGGGGGTGGATTAAATTTAAACTGACTTGATTATTTTCTGGTTAACAGGTAAATGATGTGCAGCTATTTTGTTTGTAGACAGAACATTCTCTTTGAGTTAGAAGGAAAAAGAGTCAGAACAAATTTATCCATCAATCAGAAAACAGTAGGCTAAAAATATCTAGCTAAACTGATGGTCAAAAATGCTCACTCAACCATCATCCTTCTGATAGAAGGACAGGACTTGGAGGTCTTTAATAGTTTGCATTTATTATTTTACATATATAAAACAAAAGAGACAGCAGTAACTAGCCAGTGTAATCATTGGATATAACTGCTGTCATATAACCAGTATATTTACATGTTATAACCCTGATCATTGTGAGGTGGGTCATAAAACAAAAAATTGTACTCTCACCAAGACTCCTGTGTGACATTCATCTCAGCTTTCCTTCACAACTCTTCATCCTAAAGCCACCTATTTCCACACCTATATCCGCTTCATACATATTTCCTCTCTTGTCCCTAGCCCTCAAGTCTTCACTGACCGAGTGTCATCTTCTAGAGCTGCTGGCACATACTGAATTAGAGCTGTGGGAAACCAAGAGAAATTGAATAGGTGAATGGAGCTGAGGGGCTAAAGAAAAGATTCAAGTGTGATGACAGGTTGGCTGAAGGCATGAGAAATGGCAAAGGGAAGCTGGCAGGATCCACCAATGGCCTAATATGGAACTGCCAAATGTACAGAGGGATAGAGTGAGAGTCACATAAGGAAGTGAGGAGTTTAGCATCTCTACAATGGACTGAGTAACTTCCTCTTTTACCTATTCTCTGACAGGCAAATTGGCTCAGAGCTTACAATATTCTTAGATCTGTGTTAAAAATGTAAGGGGGGAAAACATATCAGCCAATTGTAGAAGAAGGAAAAGTTTTGTCATGCGCTAATGAATTACATGGATTGTCTCTAGGGAAAATAACATTAATCTCTCAGCTGATGTCCCTGCTGTACACAAAGGGGTGAGAAACAGCAACAAAAAGCACATAGGGTTTAGGGAAATCCTCAGGGACAGCAAACCCCCAAAGAATCAGTAAAAGTCAAGACTTTACAGTCTCATGAAAAATAAACTGAACTGACTTCAGAGATTCGAAGCATCATTCCTGATCCAAAGCTATCACCAAAACAATTTTATATGTACTGTGAAAGGATAAATCCATCAGCAGCCAGATACTGAAAAAAATATCACTGCTCAGAGTTGTGCACAATGAAGATATTTAATTTGATCTTCATAAAACAATTAGCTTCCTTATGCCAATGATGGGGGTGGGAAAAATCTTGTTTTCCTACAATATATGTTTTGAAGCAAGTACAATGCCAATGCCATGCACCGAAGGATTGCTTTATTTCAAACTTCATATTTATTAGTGATAATCTCTTGTTATTGTGTTCCAGTTGGATCGATATTTGAATAACTTGACCAGGCTTATTCAAAACTGCCCCCAGGCCTTCACTGAAATAAGTTTTTGTCTCCACAGAACTGTAAAAAAAAAAAAATCCTTTGACCTTTTTGTAATTTAAGTCCACAGGTGTATTTGTCCACATAAAATATAGTTAAGGTTATTTGTGATTACAGCTGAGTTCTATTATCCTGTGTTTACTTATTTTGGTAATATTCTTTCTGATTTGCCAAAATTCACTTTTACACAGCTTGATGCTCTTGGGTACACTGTGATGTTATTCTTTTAAACTTAAAAATATGTCCAAGACAAAACAGTGTCATTTTGAAAATGGAGCAACATGAGAATCATGGGGTTTTTTAATTTAAAAATGAAAAATAATTTGTTTAATGCTTTGTATATATTTATAAAGAAAGCAGAAAACATTAGGCATTTAATGGTTACCAGAAAGAGATTTTCATATTAACAAAACAAACAAAAAATCCTATCACACCAAGTTGTACAAAGAAGGATTTGATTGAGGTTTATTTAAAGCAGTTAAGTCATACAACTTGGATTTTAAATATATTATGAAAGGTAGTGACCTTTGGGCATCTACAGTTGAATGAGACTTACATCTGTAATGCAGGTGTTAAGCAGCAGGGGAGACAACAAGAATAATACTATGTTTGCTATTGTAATTTTTCTAAGATTGTAGCCCTGACAATAGTTCTGACAGTTTTAAAATTTTTGGTAATGGAACATTACAGGCAGTCCTTGACTTACAGCATTTCAACTTATGGCAATTAGCACTTGCAGCACTCAGCCATTTACATCCATGTTATTACTTATGGTGCTGGATCCTTGCACTTACTGCACTACAAGGAAATTTACAATGAGAAAAAGAGGTCAGCAAAGCAAACATCCCTGGATCAGTTTCTCCAAAAGCCATAAAGTGGCTTCAAGTCTCTCCAAAATCTCCCCAAAGAAGCCCTTTTGAATTCCATGACCCTGATGAAGGTTTTCCTTCACCTTCTGATTAAATAAAATGTTATGTGATTGATTAGTTACTGTATTGCCCTGTTTATTCGATTTATATACAGTACACCTTAGAAAGCTTTGTACTGTACAGTGTATATAATTTATAGTTGATTAAATAGTTGATTTAAATATGGTGTTTATAGTCATTTCTATAAAAAAAATGGGCATCAGGCCCTTGGTCCAAAACGTAACCCACTATTATAACATCATTTCTATGTGAAAATCAGATTAGACTTACATCATTTCGATTTACAATGCCTTTTCAGGAATGCAACCCACCATAAGTGCAAGGACTGCTTGTACAATTTTGTGTTTGAAATGACTTTTCTTTTAAAAATGTTTTGTTTGATATACTGCTGCTGACTTCTGAGTGAGTGTTGATTGCTGGTTGTTGCTGATTCTTGTGGGATTGCTGACTGCTGTGTGATTGCTGCCTGGGCCTGACAGAAGTACAACAAAGGGCAAGCCAGTCAGCCCAGTCCAGAAGGATATAAAAAGCCCAACAAAGGGCAAGCCAGTCAGCCCAAGTTCAGAAGGATATAAAAAGGAATTCCCCAGGTTAACAGGGAGCCTGTGACCAGGGAGCCAGTGAACAGGGCCTGTCAACAGTGGGAGCAGTTTGCTGACCAGTTTGCAGGTAGTAGCATAGTTTATTATCATGCAATTGCTCTCGGTCTTGGCAGAGACTCGTCACACCCACAGGCTTGTTGGCATTTCTGAGACCTCCACCCAGACAGAGCCTGTGGCCCTGGACTTTGGGGACTGCCTGGTGTGGCTACTAGCAACTGTGCATGGGGGCACCCCCACATGAAGGGTATGCTCCCTGATGGCATCTCTGGAGGGCAGAGTGTGAGAGCTTGAGGAGGAGGTACATCGGTTATGCAACATCAGGGCCCATGGAGATTACATCAACAACTACTGCTAGGCTCTACTCCAGGAAAAAGGAGAAGTTGAGAAGAAGGTGGTGGAGGCAAAGGTGGCCACAAAGAAGTCTGGCCACAAAGACCCTCCCAGAACTATCTGGAAGAGAGTAGTGTCCAGATTCAGAGCATGCAGAGCTAAGGCTACTCCACCCCTGATGCTGCTCCCCTCATCATGCATGAGGAGACTCCACAAGAGACACCAGAAGAGAAGGTAAATACTCAACAGGTAAGTACTCCCATCCCTTGGCGGGGATGCCGGTGGGGGGCAGGGGTGGACTCTCTCCTGAGGGGCATGGAGGGACATATCTGCCATCCAGACCCCTTGGCAGAAGAGGTCTGCTGCTTTTTTGGGGCCCACATCTGGGACATTGTGGAGAGGATCCCCAGGCTCATCTGTCCCTCTGATTACTATCCCATGCTCCTCATCCATGTGGAAATGAACAACATAGCCAGGACTAATTCAGACTGGGTCATGAGTAACTACAGGGCTCTGGGTGCTAGGCTCAAGGGATCAAGTAGGTTTTTTTTCTGTGCTTCCTGTTGCAGGCCATGGACCCAAGAGGGAAGGCTGTGTGGAAGAAGTGAACAGGCACCTCCAACAGTAACTGAGTTTATGTTAACTAAGGGAGTCAAAGATAATAAGAAGTCCTTCTTTAGGTATATATGGAGCAGAAGGGAAACAAATGGAAGCTTGGGGCTCCTGCTTAACACCTTGGGACAGCCAGTAATGGACACTCCAGAAAAAAACTTGATTCCTGAATGCCCACTTTGCTTCAGTATTTCACCAGACCAAGGGGAAAGACAAGTGAGATAAGGATCACAAGGGGCATGGGAATGATAGCCTTCCCACTGTGGATGCTAAGCTGGTGTAAAACCAACTAGAAATCTAGACATGTATAAGCCGGCAGGACCAGATGGACTTCACCCAAGTGTGCTGATGGAGCTGGCTGAGGTCATTGTGGAACCCCTGGCAAAACTTTCAGAAATCATGGCACACAAGGGAGATCCCTGAGGATTGTAAAAGGGCCAACATTGTGCCCATCTGCAAGAAGGGGAAGAGGGAGGACCCGGGAAACTACAGGCCAATCAGTCTAACCTCCTTCCCAGGGAAAAGCCTGGAAAAAACTGATTAAAGTATTTATGTGTGATACGCTTATTGAAGGTAAAATTCCAAATGACAGCCAGCATGGATTCAGTGTGCGTAGGTCTTGTCTTACCAATCTTACCTCCTTCTATGAGCAGGTCTCTCACCACCTGAACACAGGAAAGAAGGTTGACATTATATACCTAGACTTCCAAAAGGCTTTTGATCTAGTATCCCACAATATCCTTGTGGAAAAATAGAAAGATTGTGGGCTTAACTGATCAAGAGTTTAATGGGTAGAAAACTTGCTGCATCGTAGGATGCAGAGAGTTCTCATGAATGGATGTGTGTTGCCCTGGTGAGAACTGGCCAGTGGTGTCCCTCAAGTGTCTGTGCTTGGACTAGTCCATTCTTTTCAACATCTTTATCAATGATTTGGTTATGAGGGTGAAAAAGTATGCAGATTTGGGTATGAGGGTGCCAAGTTTGCAGATGACACCAGGTTATGGGGGAGCGTGGGTAGTGATCAACCATTGCATGAACATGAGCCAGCTGGGTGAAGCTGTGGCCAGCAAAGCAAACAACACACTGGCATGCACTAACCATTGCATTTCATGAAAAACTAAGGAAGTGATACTCCCACTGTACTCTGCACCGGTGAGACCACAGTGGGAGTACTGCACCCAGGTCTGGGCACCGCACTTCAACAAGGACATGGAAAAAATGGAGGGTCCAGATAAGAGCAGATCAGGGACATGCAAGACAAGTCATACAAGGAGAGGCTGAGGGACTTAGGCCTTTTCAGTCTACAGAAGAGAAGACTGAGAGGGGACTTGGTAGCAGCTTACTGCTACATCAGAGGAGTACATCAAGAACTCAGTGGTCAGCTGTTTACCAGGGCACCTCTGGGGAAGACCAGGAGCAATGGATACAAATTCCTAGAAGGCCACTTCAGGCTCAATTCCAGTAAAAACTCCTTCACAGTCAGGGTGTCCAGACTGTAGAATAAACTCCCTCCAGTGGTGGTGCAGTCACCTACCCTGGAAATCTTCAAAAGGAGACCGGACAGTCACCTCGCTGGGGTCACTTGATCCCGGTTGTCTTTTCCTGCCTACTGTAGGGGGACTGGACTCAATGAGTCCCTTCCAGCCCCTAACAATCTATGAATCTATGAATATTATACTATTAATTCAAATTAAAATTAAACCATTTGAATGGTATAGAATTTAATTTTATCAGATTTTTTAGCAGAGAATCTTAAAATGTTGTTGTTTTGTTCTCATTGAAAATAACAATTCTTGAAATCTTGAAAACCTTAACAAAATACTATTTCAATTCTGTGAGCAACTCTGTTTTATTGGAGATGTCCTACTTATTCCAACAGACGATTAATCAAACCTACAAAACCCAATCATGCATAATTTTCAGCAACTGTCAAGAGAAGCTCATCAGAGATAGAAGAGATACCTGGGGAGGTAATTTGCTTTTCACAGGTTACATCCTATTTTCATAAGTCTTTATGCCACTTAGGAAATCTGCTGAAGAACAACTTGTGATATCCACAACACACCCAGAAAAAATTCTATCTTTACCACAATGAATTAACTCCTTAACAATTTAGACAGATGTATGCAAGCAATGAGTTATGGTTTGGGTAGATCCAAAAAGAGGCTATGAATTCAAGTTTCTATATCTGTGGAAATAAACAAAGAGGTAAAAAAGAAATGTGTTCATTTTCACTAAATACAGCTGGCCAGAAAAATACTTTCAAAGAGCAAATTTTCAGAATATTTCAAAATTGAATATACGTTTTAAAAAGATGTAAAATATTGACTTTATTTTTAAAAATCTGTTCTTGAAGCTTCATTCACAGTACAGAGAATACTCATTTCCATTGTGATAATATGACAAGGCAAAAGACCTCACATGGCTTCAAGCAGCCTTTTCACTGATGAAGTATAAACTGATAATTCAGTGTACCTTGTTCATTTGTGAATGGTTCCATCAATATACAGTTGTAGCAGTGTTGGTCTAAGGATATAGGCAGACAAGTTTATTTGGGTAAATCTGGTATCTTTAAATAGTTGGAAATATTCTTCTTTGCAAGGTTTCAGGTATAAACACCCTTCTTAAGGATGAGGAAGTCTCAAAAAGGGCTTTCACTCAAAAAGGAAACTCCTCCAGAGAGATAGATTGCACTTTTCAAAGAGCCATCCAGATACCATGTGAAGAATTAGTTCAGTAGAGGAAGAAAAACCCATGAATAGGACAGCACTAGTTATGACATAACATTCTTCCCTGGAACCTATATGGAAAATCATCACACAATTGTAACCCATACTAGAAGACCCAGTTCTTAAAAAGATCTTCCCAGAAACACTCATCCTGGCTTTTAAACAAGCAATGGACCTTGTGGGGGCTGAGTATAATTGGCAGGGCTGTGGCCACGAGCCCAGATGGTAGGTGGATACTTCGACCAATGGAGTAGAATTAGGCACAGACACGTAATGGTTAAATTGAAATAATTTTACTTACACTGTCAAAGTACACAGATTTGCACTGTTGATGTACACAGCGTAGGTGCCTCTGTAAAAGTTGCACAGGGTAAATGTTTTTTCTTATACTGTCGAAGTACACAGACTCGCACTGTCAATGTACACAGCATAGGCAGCCTCGTAAAAGTTGCATCAGGTAAAGCTAGATAGCTTTACTTACACTGTCGCGCCAGCGGTTCCCTTTACAGCAGCTTCAAGATTAAGCTTACGAGGAACTTGAGAGTTCTAAACACATCTGAATGTTAGATTCGGTCATGATGGGGTGTCTGGGGGGAAGGGATATTGTGGATGCAGGACCTCCGGTGAGGGTGATCAGGCCTGTCCGATATTGTGTGGGTCCCTTGCCTTCTTTTCAGCGGGCTTCACTTTTATACTGCCCTAATAGCCAATAGGATTAAGTCCTTTTTGGTGCGCTGAACGGACTGCATGAACTGGGGATTCTGCTGCATGCACTGATCACACGGCTATTAGGCTGCACTCGCCACCTCCCCCACACCGTGAGCATAACTTGCTCTTATGTCTGGCATTTGGTCACCTTTTATTTAGACAGATCTCATCAATCTCATCACCAGAAGCAAACTTCCTGTGGCCCAAAACACACCAAATGGATCTAGACCATGCCATGCCAAGAAATGTAAAACCTGCCAATGTATCTCCACCACCCCCACAATAAGTGCATACCATAACTGAACCATCACCATTCCTGGATCTTACACCCGCACCTCTATAAATGTGATATATCTCATCCAGTGCACTAAATGTCCTGCTGGAAAATATATAATAGAAACCAAATAACAAACAACTGCATACCAGAATGAATGCACACTGAAAATCTATCAAAGACAAGAATACCTGATTACCTGTGGGGGCAAATTTCTCAAAAGAAAACCACTCTTTCTCCCTAACCTCTCAGTTCTATTTCTGAAATGGAATTTACAAAACACCTTTCATAGATGAGCCTATGAACTTCACTTCATTAATCTATTGGATACAAAAAATCATGGACTAAAATGTAACCACAGGATTTATGACACATTATAATCTGCCTAACATCTGATACCCCAGGTAATCTCTCTACTATTCACCAGCTATAACTTATCTCCAGGTCTACATCCCCCCACCTCAACCTTCCCCACAACCAGTTTGTCACCCATTAGCTACCTCAATTTGCATTTTCACTGACTGGCATTCTCCCATTATGGCCTCTGGCTTCTATTCTGTTCCATCTAGGAAGAGAACAGAACAACTGCAGACTTGCTTAGCCTGAAGTAGGGTGTTTGTACCTGAAACTTTGCCACTCCCTCTGCAGGATTCTCTGTAGCCTCCACAAGCCCTTAAAGTGATGAATATCCAAAGGTGTGCCACCACAGAGGGTTTTAGTTTCTTCTATCACAGCACACACTTTAGAGACAGCAGCTTGTTGGGAAGGGATAGCATCCTTCTCACATCAAAGGAGAAGGAGTTTTTCTCAGCTAGAATGGTGGACTACCTGGATAGGGTTTTAAACTGATATTGCCAGGGGACAGGAGGACAACCAACAGCACAGGCCAAGGAAATGACAGCCATGGAACCAGTAAGTCAGGAAAAATTAGAAAATATACTCCAACTCCAGCCAAAGGGCGGGTTTTTCCTCAGCAAACTAGGAACCCTAGGGCCTGTACATGAATGCCAAGTTTATGGGGAACAAGCAAAAGGAACTGGCCTCCTGCTAACCAATAAGGAATCTCATAGGAATAATTTAAACCTGATGGGACTCCACCTATGATTGGACCACAGGTATAGAAGGATATACCTTGCATAGGGGGGGATCATGTTCGAAAGAAGGGCAGGGATGTAGCTTTCTATGTAAAGGAGCAGTACACACCCCTAGAAGTGGAGCTTGGCATTAAACAAGGGTGACTTGAGACCATCTGGGTTAAAATATGGGGAAAGCATGGTGAAGGGGATTTGACTGTTGGAGTTTATTACAGACTTTTTCACCAAGAGGAAGAGCTCAATCAGGAATTCTCTAGAAAACTGGCAGAGGCTGCACACTCTCAGATCATGGTCATCAATAGGCAACTTCAACTACCAGACATCTTGGAGGAAGAGCCCTCAGAAAGATCTGACTGGTCGCAAATCTTCCTCATTTGCATTGAAGAGCTCTATCTAAATCAAGAAGTCTATGGACCAACCAGGGGTAAGGCACTCCTGGACTTTGTTCTGGCCAAAGGAGAGGATCTAGAGCACAACCTGAAGATTGAAAGGAAGTTAGGTGACAGTGACCATGAGACAATCACTTTCTCCATCCACTGCAAGATGAGGAAATTAGCCAGCAGGGTAGAAATCCTTGATTTTAGGAAAGCTGACTTCTACAAGATTAGGAGATTAGTTGGCAAAGCCCTGCAGGACCATGATCCAGTGGGGAAGGGAGTCCAAGATGAGTGGTTGGCTCTTTGGCTCCTCAAGGATGTGATCCTCAGAGCACAAAGGAAGTCCATTCCTGTTCATAAGAAGGTAGCAAAAGGGCTGGGAGACCCCCTTGGGCCAATAGGGAAGTCATAGACTTCCTGAAATTAAAGAGATAAGCTTATATGGGATGGAAGTTGAGAATTACCACCAAGGAGGAATACACAGCAATAGCCTGCACTTCTTGGGAGAAGATTAGAAAAGCAAAGGCAGAAACCAAATTCAAACTGGCAATGGAAATCAAGAGCAATAAAAAGTCCTTCTGTAGATATGTAGGAAGTCAGAGAAAAAATAAGGGAAATGTAGGACCCCTGCTGAATGCAATGGGACATGTGATAATCAACACCCAAGAGAAAACTGAACTCCTTAACAAATACTTCATGTCAGTATTCCACCTGACCTAGGGTATTACCCTGCCTGACAGGATACAAGATTATCAAAGTGTGGGTGATCATGAGGGAACATCTGGAGAGCCTGGCTCTCACATCATACATCAGCAGGACTGGGTGACCTGTGCTAAAAGAGTTGGCTGACATCATCACATGACCAATGGCAATGGTATTTGACAACTCGTGGCACAGGGAGAGGTTCTAGAAGAGGGCCAATGTGGTGCCTATATTTAAGAAAGGTGTCGCAAGCCGGAGCCTAGTTTCCGGCAGGCCCCGTCCGTGAATCGGATTGGACTCTTGCTTATTCCGTGCTAGCTTCTGGTTTCCCCTTATTTGGCTGCTAGACCGATCGGATTTCGCGAGATTGCTGGAAACGAGGGTACTTATGCAGCTTGTTGTTAGTGGTTGTTTATTGAAGATCACGTTACAGCAAACAGTTAATCACCGAAGGGGGGGGAAGGTTCCGGGGGTGTCGGGTGTTGCTATAGTCTCTCACTATGGCTTAGTGAGCGATTTCTAGCAAAACCCCCGTGTCCGGTCTCTATGACGACCTCCATCCGCGGATCGTGAGAAGCAGAGCTCCGCCTGAGCTGACCACAGGGGTGGGGGTCTGGCTTTAACCTATGGGGATCTAGTTTCTTGTCCTATTCCTTTTTTGGCATAGAGCTGGCTTGTGATAATACAAGGGGTTTGGCTTGTCAGGTGGTGTCACGGGTCACTGCTTGCAACGTGGCTTGCACATGCCCCCTTGACCATGGCACCACCTTAACAGGACTACCGTTGTAAAGGACGACTTGGTCGTCGGGGCTATTGGGGTCATCGCGGTCAGGGAGTTGGGTGTACACAAAGGCAAACTGTTGCTCGATCTTCTTTCGGACACAGGTGATGGCACCGCACACTACGCAAAGCAGGATGAGGAAGGGGAGAACAAGGGTGAGGATAGGGGTAAGGATCTTCATTAG
>JAGPOW010003182.1:32222042-32242912 GCA_030014935.1 Caiman crocodilus
AAGCAGGATGAGGAAGGGGAGAACAAGGGTGAGGATAGGGGTAAGGATCTTCATTAGTAAACTGGAAAAGTTAATTCCTAGTCCTCTAAAAAGGTCAGGCATAGTCTTCGGAGGTAAGCAGGTTGTTGAGGAAGGCTTGCTCGGGCGTGCAAGGCAAGTCTGGGCCGCCGGCTTCCTCACCGGTGGCTGTTACTTGTTTTTTGGCTTGTCTTCCTGGAAAACAAACCCAAGGGTCTTAGCCAGAGCGATTTGGCCTTCGTCCCCCAGCCCCCTAATTTGGGGCTTTGTTAACCCAGAGTGGTTTAGCAAGAAGCCGCATCATGCTCGCTCTTCAAGGGTTTGGGTAGGCGCAGTTGCAGCTACTCCTTTCGGGTCACAGGGGCTGCCCCATGGGGGTCCTGACTGCTCGGACGTCACTGGGTAGCAGGACACTCCCTTCCTTGCCCCCATGGCCACTGGCTCCATGGCTTGGATGAGCTTTTGTTCCTTTACTAGGAGCGCGGTAAGGTTATTCCCCGACGATTATCTCAGGAGCGCGGTAATGGATCCTTGTTGGGGGCCTTTGACATATACTTCTATGGTCAGGTCAGAGAGTGATGGCTCCAGCATTTGGCAGGTACCTGTGGGGCAATCTGCTATGACGTGGCATCCTAGCAGGTTACAGGGTCAGTGAGTGGGTCCCATGTTGGGTATTGCAAGCCCACCACTGCACGCAGAAAGGCAGTACTGCTTGTCGGTTTGTTCCCCTTCCCCTGGTGCCACACGTGTGGCTTGTGCAGGAGCATGGTGGCCCCTTGGGCGGGGAGGGGAATCAACCAGTTAGTATTACCCTGTATTACAGGGATGTGGGTGGGGATCCCTCCTCCCCAGGACTAGTGTCACGCCAGGTACGAGCTCTCCTTAATGTCAAGGAGGTCAGCGCAATTCTCTATGCATAGTCTTCCTAGCCACTGAACCAGAGTCTCGTCCGGTGTGCGGCGGGTGCTCTCAAAAATGTCCTTCATTTCAGCAGCCGTGCGAGAGCACAGGGTGACCGTCTCCTGTATCTGCTGGGCTTGTTGAGCCCCGCCCTGCGGTTGAGTCCTGGACCACTTGGTGATTTGGACGGGGAAGGCCTGAGCCTGAGGCTGCCTTGGCCAGATCCGTGGGAGCTGGCCTTCGAATCCTCTTCCCCCAGGAGGGAGGGGTAGAGGCACAGGGGCTCAGGTGGCCTTGACGCCGGCTCGTTTCTTGCCTGGTTTGCTGGGGGAGGGGATGAGACTGATGCGTGAGGGGGAAGCGGGGCAGAGGGTGATACTTGCACGTCAACAGGTCCGGGTGGTTTGTTGGCACGTTTCCGATCCTCCTTCTCGGCTCCATCTTTGGGCAGTGGCTCGCCTGGCTTGCAGTCTCGGGCATCCCTTGCCTGGGCCATAGCCATCTCCAGCTGACTCTCCCAGTTTTTGAGCGAGTGTGCGGCGTGAAACAGTCTGCGCATTAGAACATTGATCATTTTCCCGATTCCATTTATACCTCCCCAGTCTGTTCCGGTGGCGGCATTTGGTTTCTAGCTCCTCCCGTATCTTGCACAGCAGTGCGTGGCCTGTTCCCCCTTGCCTGAGCTTGGGTGGATTGAACTGGTCCACAGGAGTGGGTTCCCCTCCTTCGCGAGCGTAGCGGACACAGGCTGTGAGGTCCTGCGCCGCCATGGATTTCCCTTCCTTATTCAGCTGCACCTTATGGAGAGTGGCTGTGCTGGCCTCATCTTCAGGGCAGAAGAGTACCCTGGGGTTGGACAGTAAGCAGCCCGGAGCAGCTGGGTGTAGGCCGGAGACTGTTCACTCCTTTGAGTGGGTCTTGGGGTTGCCGGTGTCATCTCGGGTGGCATCGAGGGAGAGGTACCCCGCAACCCCATCTCCCTCTGGCAGCGTGCCACAGGCCTGGTGGTAAACTATATGTGCCCAGAGTTGATCACTCGACTCAGCCTTCCTGTCCCCTCTGTGCCAAGGACAGGCTTCTAGCAGCATGTTAACTGTCCATGAGCATCCTGTTCGTGACACCATGTTGCGAGCCGGAGCCTAGTTTCCGGCAGGCCCCATCCACGAATCAGATTGGACTCTAGCTCATTCCGTGCTAGCTTCTGGTTTCCCCTTATTTGGCTGCTAGACCGATCAGATTTTGTGAGATCACTGGAAATGAGGGTACTTACGCAGCTTGTTGTTAGTGGTTGTTTATTGAAGATCGCATTACAGAAAACAGTTAATCACTGAAGGGGGGGGAAGGTTCTGGGGGTGTCGGGTGTTGCTATAGTCTCTCACTGTGGCTTAGTGAGCGATTTCTACCAAAACCCCCATGTCCAGCCTCTACGACGACCTCCATCCACGGGTCGTGAGAGGCAGAGCTCTGGCTGAGCTGACCACAGGGGGGGAGGGTTTATAGCTGGCTTTAACCTATAAGGATCTAGTTTCTAGTCCCATTCCTTTTTTGGCATAGAGCTTTGAGATACTACGAGGGGTTTGGCTTGTCAGGTGGTGTCATGGGTCACTGCTTGCGATGTGGCTTGCACAAAAGGAAGGAAGGAGGACCCAGGGAATTACAGCGTAATCAGTTTGACCTCAATCCCTGGAAAAATCCTGGAAAAAATTATCAAAGAATCCATTAGTGATAGTCTAACTGAAGACAGCATTCTAAAAGGAAGCTGACATGACTTTGTTGCGGGCAAGCCATGTCTGACCAACCTCGTTTCCTTCTATGATCAGCCAACATGCTGCCTGCATAAAGGAGATAAAATTGATGTCATATACTTGGATTTCAAAAAGGGCCTTGACCTGGCCTCCCACGATGTTTTCATTGAAAAACTGGGGAACTGCGGCCTCAACAACTTAATGGTCAGGTGGCTAGGAAACTGGCTCTGAGGCAGGGCCCAGAGAGTATTAAGATGTACTTGAGTCAACATGGCACATGATGCACAGTGCCATTTCCCAGGTTTCAGTACTTGGATCAGTGCTTTTCAGTATATTCATTAATGATTTGGATTTGGGTGTTAAATGCATACTGTCAAAGTTCATGAACAACACTAAACTATGTGGGATTTCAGTCATGCTGGAGGATAGGCTGGGGTTACAGGTTGACCTGGACAGGCTTGCAAGGTGGATGGATCAAAACCTGATGCTGTTTAGCAGTGAGAAAAGTAAAGTGCTCCACTTGAAGAGAAATAATCTGCAACACACTTACAGGGTTGGCAATGTTACACTTGCTAGCACCACAGGTGAAAGAAAACTAGGGATCCTAATAAACCATAGAATGAACATGAGCCACCAATGAGATGCTGCAGCCGGAAAAGAAAATAAGACACTGGCATGCATCTACCAATGCATCTCAAACAAGACAAAGGATGTCATCCTCCCACTTCACTCAGCTTTGGTGAGGCCACAGCTGGAGTACTGCATCCAGTTCTGGGTGCTACACTTCAGGAAGGATACTGAGAAGCTTGAGAGAGTCCTAAGGAGGGCTATGCTTTTGATTAGAGGTCTGGGGAGCATACCATATGAGGAGAGGCTGAAAGACATGGCACTGTTCATCCTGGAAAAGAGAAGACTTAGAGGGGCACTTGGTGGCTGCCTGTAAGCCTATAAGGGGCATGAATCAGGGCCTGGGGGAGGATCTGTTCATCAAGGCACCCCAGGGGAAGACAAGGAATAACAGTCATAAATTGCTAGTGGATCACTTTAGATTGGTCATAAGGAAAAACTTATTTACGGTTTGAGTGTCCAGGGGCTGAAACAGACTTCCCCCAGAGGCAGAGCCAACCATAGCAGGGTGCGGAACCCAGGGCAAAAAAGCCTGTGTGAGGCCCCCTTAACACTGCATAGGGCCATGGTACCCCTGCAAAGAGGGGGTGGTCTCTGTGCTTCTTCTGTGGCACGGGGCTGAGCTGTGAGCTTGAAGTGGGCCTCGTGGGAGGGGCCATGGTCCAGTTCCATGAGTTTCCCCCAAAGTGTGGGGCCCAGGGCAGTCACCCCATCTTGCTGTACCCTAGAGACAGCTCTGCCTAGAGGTGGTACAATCACCAAAATTATCAAAAAACATCTGGGCGCCCACCTTGCTGGGGATATCTGACCCCAGCAGTTTTTCATGCCCAAGCACATGGGGGCTGGACCTCATTATTTCATGAGGTCCCTTCCAGCCCCTAACATCTATGAATTTATGAAAATTATGCAAAATTAATTACCTATCTTTTACAAAATAAACTAAATGTAACACTATTTGAACCTTCTTTGGAAATATATGCAGGAACTTTGTATGGTTGGGGGGGTGTGGAGTGTGTGTGGGGGATTTGTGAAGG
Source organism: Caiman crocodilus (assembly GCA_030014935.1). Classification (NCBI taxonomy): domain Eukaryota; kingdom Metazoa; phylum Chordata; order Crocodylia; family Alligatoridae; genus Caiman; species Caiman crocodilus. The sequence continues at coordinate 32,226,367 of JAGPOW010003182.1, forward strand.
TATGGGGGATGTAGGGTTTGTGGGTGGGTGTGGTATTTGTGGAGGGTTGGGGGTGTGTGTGTAGGCTTCATCAAGGGGTGTGGGGGGGCTGTGGAGGTGGGGCTTGTGGGTGGGGGTGAGGTTTTGGGGGGTTGTAAAAGGACATGGGGTATCTGTGTGGGTGGTTGTGGGTGAGTGCAGGGTTTGTTGTGCACAGCCCACAGTCAGCAGCTCAGCAACAGCAGGCCACAGGCTCTTGGGGCACTTATGGCTGTGGCAGGCAGAGCCCCTGGTGGTGTGTACATCTAGCTGAGTCCCAGGACTTACACATACTGGTATGGAACTAGTCTGGCCCCCTGGCATGCGCCTTCAAACCAGACCAGGCTGGCTCCATACCAACACGTGTGGATTGTGGCAGTGCAGGTGGGAACCAAACACCATCAGGCTGGGCAGGCTCTGTGCCTCCATGTGCGGCTTCCCTCTGGATTGCTGGAAGCCCCACATGGAAGGTCATCCTGGCCCAGCCTGATGGCTCATGGACCAGGAGTCACACGCTGTCAGGCCAGGTGGGATCCATGTCTCCACGTGGGGCTTCCAGCGCTTCAGTAGGAAGTCATATGTGGAAGCAAGCATGAGCCTGCCAGACCCAATGACGTGTGACACCATGCCTCCATGTGTGACTTCCCATCTGACCTAATGACATGTGGCTCCTAGTCCATCCACCAATGGGCTGGGCCAGGCTTGCCCTTCACATGGGGCTTCCAGCATTTCAGTGGGAAGCTGTACATGGAGGCACAGAGTTGTGTGCCATCAAGTTAGGTGGGCTCCTGCCTGCCTCCATGTGCAGCTTCCCACTGGAGTGCTGGAAGTCCTGTGTGGAGGGCCAGCTTGGCCCAGCTCAATGGCGTGTGGATGGCAGCAGCAGCTCAGCACCCTCCCTGGCCTCTACCATGCTGCAGCATCCCTTGAGCTGGCAGGCACGCAGGTAAAAGACACTGCCTGCCTGCCCAACCCAACCCCTGTTGGAGTGCAGGGATGCTGCCCAGATTTTCCTGTGCTGGTCTGACAGCACCCATGGACACCTCCCCACTCCTTCAACCCTCACCCACAGACCCCTACTCTGCCCTGCCCTGCCCCACACCTGCCCTGCTGGCTCATCTCACAGCTCCCAACCTACCCCGCCAGCTATGGCCATCACCTGCGCCTGACCCACAGCCTCCCCCAGCCGTGCTGGTGACTCTCAATCCTGACCCACAGCCCCCTACCCCTCCAGGTGTGCCAGAGGGGGCCCTCACCTGGCCCCCAGACCTATAAAGCTTTACTTACCCCAAAGTTTTCAGGATAGAAAGTGATCCTAGGCTAAGCTCTGGCTGACTGAAAGTCTCAGGCTTCATCTCTACTCCCTCCCCTTCCCCGTTGGGACAGGGCTTAGGGTTTTCTGTCCTTTTTGCAAGAAGCTCATTGCAGGCTGGAACTCTACCAGCTCGTTGCAGGCTGGAACATTGCCAACCTGCAAAGAGCTCTTTACAAAAGTGGAAAATCTGTGTGTTTGTCCTTTATAAAGAAAAAAATTGCTTTTTTCTTAGTTAAAAGGGTAAATCATAATTTTTTTTCTTGTTTTTCCACAGGAAATGGGAAACCTGGATCCCCGGTGATCAGGTTGAGTCATCCTTCAGTAAGAGAGCCCCACCCACACTGGCTATATTATATTACACTACACAGCAGAAGGATATCTAGACAACAGATCATCTTGCTGTGCTTCTGACCTGCTTGGAACTCTTAAACCTGACTGAACTTTGAACTGCTAACTTATGACTGCTTTCAGGTTTGCAGTCCTGAATCAAGGGCCTTGACCTGACCTACACAGCCACCTACCCCAATCCACTATCCTGTAGCTATTTCTAGAGGCTGGATGAGGTCTATTTAAGGCCTCTATCAGTGCTTAAGTGTGCACCCACACTTTGTTACCTAAGTGGCTGGCTCCTGTCACATCACCCTCCACTTCCCCTATATAAGACCAGGAAGTGTATCAACAATAGGACTTCCTTGGATCTTAAACTTAATTCTGGTAAATGTTGGCTGCTTCTAAACCTCCTAGTTTCCTGATTGGCTTATGATATTCTCTGCTAGGTGTCTCCCTTGCAACCCAAGTTATTAACATATGACCTAGACTCTCTTGTTTTTTGTTTGTTTTGTTTTCTTTGTCTCAATAAAACAACTGCTTTATAGTTAATGGCCTCCTTCTAACAATTAAGTGGCTGTGCAGAATGGCAGCATTCTGCCATTTTTGTTGTTTTGACCAGAATTTTGCCATTTTGAGGGAGCAGCATTCCATTTTTAGTTTGTTTTGATTCAAAACAGCTGTTCCATTCTGTTGAGCCAGTTTTGCAGTTTTGACCCTGTTTTGATGTTTCACTCATAGGACATAATGGAAAAGTCAAAACAGCCTATAACTTTCATGTCTGGCCTAATTTGGATAAAACTTGTACAAACAGTTGCCTCTTTTGAGGGCATAAGGCATGCCAAGTTTCAAGGAGACAGGTGCAGGGAGTATAGGGAAGCTGCATCCCAAATTCTTGAAAGCAAAACTTGTGTCATGTGCATATGTTATGCCACAGTGATGTCAAAACTCCAGGCATGCTATCCCCTTATAAGACCACAAAGCCAGTTCAGTTTCAAGGAGATAGGTGAATGGGCTTTGGAGAAACTGCACCCCAAAATCTTAAAAGCAAAACTCATGTCACATGTACATGTTAAGCCACACCAGGGTCAAAACTGCAGGCCTTCTAGCCCCTGCTGACGCCACAGAGCCTGCCAAGTTTCAAGGAGATAGATGCAGGGGCTTGGGAGAAACTGTACCTCAAGCTGCAGACAAGCAAAACTCATGACATGGTTGATACTGCATGTCTTAAGGAGCAGCAGGTTGAAAGCTGCATCCTGCTAGCCCCTGCTGAGGCTAAGAAGCCTCCCAGCTGTGAAGGAGATAGGTTTGGGGGTTCTGGAGCCCTGCACTTCTAGCTGCTGACAGGCAAAACCCATGTTATGGGTGCTTATGGGACTGTGTCTGTCTTGGGGCAGAGGTGAGGTGAAAACTGCAGGCCTGCCAGGTCCTGCTGCAGCCACAAAGTCTGCCACAGTACCTCATAGTTGTTTAATGAACTTAGTCTCACAACAGTCCTGTGAATTGCGAAGTGTAATTACTCCATTTTATAGGTGATTAGCTGAGACTCAGGGAGGCTAAGAAACGTGACCTAGCATGCTCTGGAAGTCTCTGGAAGAACACTTTCAAACCATATAACCTAAGACTTAGGCTCCAGCCATTCATAGATTCATAGATTGTAAGGCTGGAAGGCACCTTGGAAGATCATCAGGTTCAGCCCCCGTACCAAGCAGGAAAGACAAGTGGGGTTCAGGTGACCTGAGGAAGGTGACAAGGTGACTATCTAGTCTTCTCTTGAAGATTTCCAGGGTAAGTGATCGCACCAACTCCAGAGGGACCTTATTCTTAGTCTGGACACTCTAGTTGTGAAGTAGTTTTTCCTAATGTTGATCCTGAAATGAGCCTGAAACGATCTTCCAGGAGTTTGTGACCATTACTCCTAGTTTTCCCCAAGGGTGCCCCTGTGAACAGATGTTCACCGAGCCCCAAATGTATGATTCTGATGTAGCAGTAAGCTGCTACCATGTCCCCTCTCAACCTTCTCTTTTTCAGTCTGAAGAATCCCAGGTCCCTTAGCCTTTCCTCATATGGCTTGCCCTGCAAGTCTCTGATCATATGGGTAGCCCTGCTCTGGACTCTCTCAAGCTTTACCACATCCTTGTTAAAGTGTGGAGCTCAGAACTGGATGCAGTACTCCAGCTGTGGTCTCACCAATGCTAAGTAGAGCCGAGTAGAGCAGGAGAATCACTTCTTTGCAATGGTTTTGCTGGAGATGCATCAATTGATTCATGCCAAGGAATTGGTGACCCTTCTTGCTACAGCATTGTACTGCCAGCTCAGGTTCATACTGTGGTAAATTATTGCCCCAGGTCTATGGTGACAAGTGATGTAGGATCTTCAGTCCTACTGTCTGGTGAGAGGCAGCAGTTGCACAAGGACCCATGTTACGAATTTTGCCTGTCAGCAGCTGGAGATGCAGGGCCCCAGAACCCTTGCACCTATCTCCTTGACAGCTGGAAAGCTTTGTGCCCTCAGCAGGGGCTACCATCCCTGAAGCTTTCACCCTGCTGTGCCTTAACATACACAGTGTCACCCATGTCACGAGTTTTGCTTGTCCGCAGCTTGAGGTACAGTTTCCCTCAAACTTCTCTGAATCAATTTGGAAAAGATTTGGAGAGCTTTGGAGATTTGGGCAGTCCTCACTCACTGCCTTCAGGTGCTGGACCCAAACTCCATGCTGGTAAGTAAGGGGGGGGGGGCTGGAGGAGGAGAGAGGGGACCAAGGGGGGGACCCCCACCAGGCCCCATCCCCTGCCTGCTCCCCTAGCCACCCTGAGTGCCCCCTACCCATGCCTGCTCTCCAAGGCCCCTCCCCCCATGGCTGCCCCGCCTGGCCCCAGCTCCTGGTTCTTTTTTTAAAAAAAAAAAGCCCCACACTCACCGGTTGCTGCCAGGTAGGAGGCAATCCCTGCTTCCCTCCACTGCTCTTTACTGCTTGGGGGGCTCTGCCATGAGCCCCCATCCCTGCCCACTCTCCCAGCCCCATTGATAGCTCCCCCACACAGCCCCATCTCCCAGGTCTTTAAAAAAAAAGCCCCACACTCACTGGTTGCTAAAACAGCCTTGAGGCTTCTGGGGGCTCATAGCAGAGGCCCCCCACACAGTGTGGGGCAGTGAGGGGCAGCAGAGATACCCTCCCACTTGGCAGCATCCAGTGAGTTCGAGGCTTTTTTCATTTTTAAAGAACTGGAATGCTGGGTCTGGACAGGGCAGCCATTGAGGGGGCTGGGAGAGCAGGCGGGGGATGGGGTCTGTCTGATTTGGAGATTAGGCCAATTTGGCAGCAGCCAAATTTCCAAATCAGATTCAGCTGAATCCATTTGGGACACTGACTTGAATCATTGAATTGAATCACTGTCCCCCGAATCAGTCAAATCCGAATCCAAAGTGAATACTAGCTACTTTGCACAGTCCTAGTGCCTAATTGTACTTATATACCTAATAGTTGGCAGAGAATCCAGTCATTGGTGCTTTGAGATAGTTTTATAAATCTAAAAGAACTGAGCCAATTCAGTTGGGAACAGAATTTAATCAGAAAACCAGTCTTCCACATCTGACCCATGGAAGAGAAAACAGACCCCTAGCATTATCCAATAGAACCTCTCTCAACATTCTTCCCCAAGTTATTCTGATCCAAACTGATACTGTTTTATCAAAAGTCTCCCCTATATCTTCACAGTCCATCACAATATTGATCTACAAAGCATTACTATTACTCGGTGAGAGCCTTTGCTGAATAACGTGATTCTGAACAACCCTTCACTACCTGTGTTCCAATCAGAATTTCTGTTAACCCTAACATGTCCAGTTTCATGTTACACTCCAGTAGTTTCCTCTATTTGTTACCCAGGCTCCTTTAATTTATGTAAAAACATTACCGTTTTTTCCTTACTGATCTCAGCTAATCTCCAGAACCAGTTCTTTTGTAAACTGTATCAATTATTCACCTGTTTTTTGTCTCTTTCTCCTTGCTGTGCACCCTCCCGGGGTTCCTTTACTTATTGCCACCTCCTGGTTTACTTGATTTTCTTCTTCCTAGGTATTAAAACCAGATGTGCAACTTTTCCTGCCTTCTCCACCCATCTTTAAGTTTTTCCATTTTTTAATCTATAAATAATTGATAAGTCTCTCATTCTGTCTTATTGAGAATGTTCTAAGGGTATTTACTACATACAGGCTATAAACAGGGAAGCCTGTTTGATGAGAGTTGTCATGAGGATTCCACATGCTTATTATAGGCCTTGCATTGATCCATGTTTGAGTTTTGTAATGTATTGAAGTTATAAATAAAAATCCTAACTTCTCTAGCTGCTGGTTGGCAGGGTTTGCTGTGCTTCCTCCATTCCAGAACAGCAGCAAGCTCTCTGAAAGCCTTATCCTCTTTTTCCTTTTCCTGTTTTAGTGCACATAGTTAGGAGCAAAATTTTTAAGTCAGCTGATTGTTAAGAAGTATTTTTTGGGGGAGGAAGAGGATTTACAAACCGCAAAGAGTCCAGGGGCGGATATCTGGAGGGAAGAAGGGAGAAGGAGGGACTTCACTGGTACACTTGCACCCCACTTTGTTTCCTACTCAAAATTGAAAAAAGAAACCTTCCTGTAAGTGGACGCAACGTTTCTAGTTAGACAGTGCTGAGGGAGTCTCTGGCCTTCATGACTCATTAAAATCTAAACTCTTCATTCCACAGGTGTCTCTTCTTTTTAGTGGTCTTGATGTTCCACCAATCAAGCTATCCTTTGTTCTAGACTCCTGCTGTCTGTTAGGTTCTCATGGGTAATACACCTCCTATTTCACAGCTCTGTAGACTGTTTATATCATTCCAATGAAGATATATTTGTTTTTGCTTCAACCTTAAAATGACTAATACAGCTCTAGGCTCCTAGTATAAAGCTTCTAGTTTATTTTTAACTGGAGAAAAATATGCATTATTTTATATGTGATAATATACCTTACCATCTGCAGCTGCCTTTTCAAAATTCCAGATTTTCTCATGAAAGAGCCAGAAGGTTTGTGTGTGTCTAAGGTGTATGGCCAAGTAGATTTGTGTGCCTGTTTCAGAGGCAATGAGGGTGCATTGGAAGAATAAGCAGCAGTGCATGCCAGCTGAGAGAGTGGAAGGATCCTATGATTGAGTGGAATTCTATATTTGAAGGGAAAATAAAACATTTGTAAGGCTGGTTGCTTTAGAAAATGAGAACTGGTGCCTGTTTGATCTGTATGATATGAGTGTTTTGTTTTTGGGGCGGGGGTTAAATAATCAAGGTGAACTGGAGTAGCCATGTGGAGAACACAAGTTAAGGCATAGATATTACCACTGCAGTATGGCAACTACTCAAGTATACAGAAGGGTCTGAGAATGGTCAGGGGAGGATTCTTCTGGATACTCAGCAAATTCATGTGACTCATTTTATGTGCAAGGTATGCATGTGTACATACAGCATGTGGGTAACTTTCTCAGCCATTTCCAGCTGCAGGAGCAGCAGAGACCAGTTGCTTATGCAGGAAGTAAGGCATAATTGCACATGCCCCCCCATTTGTGTGCAAGGCAGGGGCAGGCTGCCACTGTGGGCTGTGTTCTGCACCTGCTGCCACTGCCCCAACAGCTACATAACACCATGTATCTGCCACATCTGGGTGAGCAGGGGACAGGGCACAGCCTGGCGGTGACAGGAGCATGGCTTTGTGCCACTCCCAGGGCAGTGGCAGCAGTGTAGAGCCCCAGTGTGCATTGGCAGCCCACCCACACAACATGCTCAGAACAAAGGGGTGAATACCCCCCAGCCCTTCATTAGCATGCACCCATTAGCAGGAGCTCCCCTGTGGCTCAGAATGAGCTGCCTGGGGCTCTGATGTTCTCCTAACCCAGCTCATTCAGGACCCCATTCACCCCAGGCCCTGTCTCTGCCCCACTCCCACCCACGTGGCAGGATCCTCAATCTGCCTCTCCAATGACTGACTCACCTGCTGGGGGGGAGGTGTGTGGGAGCATGTGAGTGCACAACCTCTCAGCCCCCCTCCAAATATTTTCTCCTTCTGCATATGGGTGCTGCTAATTTTCAGTGCAGAGGCAAAGTTTGCTACTGGGATTTCCTCCTAGCAAAAAAAAAAAACCACAGAAAAAATGCAGAAAGCACACAAAAATTAGTGTATGCCAGGACAAATGTGGAGGTGGGAAAACAGGCCTGCTCACCTGTCTTTGCATATTATGAAGCCCACATGCTGAAGCACGCTGTGTCCCAGCCAGCTGTGAAGCAAAATTGCTGGCTGGGGTGCAGTGTGCCTTGAGATCGGGGAGCAGACAGCCCTGGGATGGGGCTCCCCTGGCCTGTTAAATTAACTTAAGTCAATATCTTAGTAAAATAATGTATGTTATGTTTCTTTAGTTTAAGCATTCTCAGTACAGGACAGGTAGAGAACTTTTTGGGCCTGGTGATCTTGTTACCCAAGTTTGCATCATGGCCTACTTAAGGCAGTTGAGCATGCTCAGTAGAGCTATAGTTTCAGGTGCAAGTTATTTGAGTGTGGCTTGCTTGCTTAGACTGGTTCTAGTGCCTGTGGTGTGATTGGGGTCCAGTGTTCAATTGTGGTTTGCCTGATGCGATTGCTTGAGTAGCACTCTGAGGAGACAGTGTGATTGCTGAGGTAGTACTTCAAGTGCATCAGCAGCTTCTCTGGGATCTCTATCACTCATCATTGCCCCAGAGATCACAACCAATAATAGTAAAGTATCACCCTGCCCCTAATATGCAGAAGGACAATATTTAAAAAGGCTTCTAGGTGGCAGGAGTCTAGGTCTTATTCTGCTGCTATAGCAAGAGTAAAGTCAAGATTGAGACTGCAACATATGTAGTGAGTGACGAAGAAGGAGTGAGCCTCTTTTGATCTTTATAATCTGTATTGCACTGTAATGTTTATGACTGTGATTACTCTGTTATTGTTCTTGTCCATTAATTATATTGCATTTTCTCTGTTATACATCTCATTAATTCACCCCCAGCATGAAATGTCCACTCTCCACCAGGGCTGTCAGGGCAGACTTGCAGGAGACATGGGCATTGTGGGTGCTGCCCGCCAAGCCAGTACTCACATTGGTGAAGGCACCACAATGGTCAACAACAGCCTGGAGCACAACAAAGTGGACACCCCACCAAGTGTAGTAGGGGTGGTCACTGTGGGGTGAGCAGGTGATAGGGATGTAGGTCATGTTCAGGGCCCCATGCACAGGAGGCAAGCCCAGAGTGTAGAACCCCACCACCACTTCCAGAGGGTCATGCATACAGAGCATGGTGTGCCTCAGCATGTCCTCCAGGATGACCTCCCTGGAAGTGGCCTTGCCCATGCCACAGAGGAAGCTAATACAGTAGAGGATGGCAGGCATGCCCAGCTTGAGCAAGGCAATGTCCAGCCAGGTGTCTGAGGGCCATGGGGAGAGATGACGACCTGGTGGTATTCTGCTTCTTCAAGTGTGCATCAAGCTGCTCCAGGAGGTCCAGAAAAGTGGCCTAGGTCTTCCAGAATGAATTTAGCCACTGATCATTATCCACATATGCTGGATGCCTGGGCAGTCTCACAGGTGCTGGGGCTGAAGGCCTAGGAGCATGTGAAGGGCAGCATAGAGTCTGGGTGGCAGAAGCATAGCAGCAGAGAGCTTGGGATGGCTCAGTGATCTTGTCCAGGTGGTTGTGCTGTGTATAGAGGCTGCCAGAGCCAAAACGGACCTGGACCAGGCAGTAGTCACTGTGGTCAGCCATCATAGTGAGTAGGGTGGCCAGTAGGAGCCTGGAATGCTGAACGTCACTGCTGATATCTTGGGGTGGAACAGCCATGTCTCAGTGGCAAAAGGCCTCAGCAACAGAGCCACAATGGACATTTATATACACACTTTTTTATCTTGTGATGTGCTGGAGATCCTCCTCTTCAGAGCAGACCTGATTAAATGAGTCTACTATGCATGCAAGTTGATGTGCACTACACTGCACCATGTGCATTGTATATGAGTCTAAATGCATAACAGCATGCAGCAAATGGCAACAGTGCACTTTTGAACTAACGCACCAAGTGGTGTTTTAGTTCAAAAAGTACACCGCCGCCAATTCCATTGCGCTGACGTGCATTTTGCCACTTATACAACTGTATGTGTTGCAGCACTGGGTGCTTTTCAAAGTGCCCGGTGCTGCAGCACTTACACATGTAAGAGTCCAGGGCGCTTGCATCATGCCCTGCACACTGCTTTGGTCCAGGGAACCAGGGAGCCAGAGAACTGTGTAAGGGGCTTGCTTTTAAAGATAGCTGCTGGCTGCAGACAGATGCAGCTGGTGCCTCCCGCTCCCCCTAGCTACTGCAGAGGGCTTGTACAGAGCTGGAGGGGGTTGGAGTGACTTGCTACCAGTTAGTACTTGTATTTAAACTTGCTGCTGCCTGGCTGGCTGGGAAAAAAGTGTGCTTCAGAGTGGGAGCTGCCTGCCAGCTAGCCCTGCACCAAATCACCCCTCATGCCCCAGCCAGTCCCTTTGCAGTAGATTGAGCCCAGTTGGAGGAGTCCTGGCTGGGATCAATGTGTTACACATGAATAAACTCCACAGCAATATACTCTGGAGCTTTTTGCTCCCAGGTGTACACCCAGACAATGTGCCTGGGAGCAAAACAATCCAGAGCAATAAGCTCCAGAATTTATTCATGTGCATTAATTGTACATGTAGACATGCCCATAAGCAACCAAATTGTTCTCAAATGTAAATGAAGTAGCAGTGTAATTGCCAAGCTCTGGTACAAATACTATAGCCCACAAATACTGTTTGAGTTCTGTTTATAGCCTAGGTGGTGAGCTTTGCCTATAAGCTATATTCAGGGAATTCCCTCTGGATCCAGCACAAGAAGAATGTTGCTAATAGGATCAGACCAAGAAAAAATATTTATTTATTTATTTATTTGCTGTATGTGCTGCCCTGCTCAATATCAGACTCTACTGTTGCAAAATAAAAGCAACTACTGTATTTTGTAAACACCATTATAAATATATATAGTAAGAGTTATCACTAAATTGTAATAACATCACAACTACACATGCCGATTTTTAAGGCACTTTAGCTTAATTTAAAGTGCATTATGGGTGTGTGTCTACATGTGTGTGCCCTAAATGCACCTTAAAATTAGCAATTTTAGGTTATTTGTGCCTAAATTTGATACCTGCAAGAGCAGGTATTAATTTAGGTGTGACTAGCTAAAGCACATTGATACATATTGTCCTTCGTGGGTAGAATCTTCCCTCTGTACTATCCATTTTTTCCAATGAGTATATTAGTGGCTCAACTTCAAAAGGAGTGCCAGAAAGTACAGCTAATAGGTGACCTGTAGTCTGGTGGTTAAAGTGCTGCGCTTAGAAATGTATGAGGCCCTGGTTCAAACCCTCATAGATGAGAGGGGCCTAGACTCCATGGCTCTCAGCTTTCTAGCCTTATGCTGTAGCCTGTGAGCTATGGAAGTAAACAACAACCCTCACTCCTGAGCCCAAGTCTGGTAGTCCTGGGTTTTGGCCGGCTTCATTTTCAGGCAACTAAATCAACTACATGTCCATAAGGGGCATAAATATAGGCTATGACTGATGCTGTGTACTTTCAGCCTGCATTACTGCATAGTGTTGCATAGTCACCCACGTATGCAGAGCAATGGGGCCAGGAACAAAATTCCTTTGGGGTCATGTGTGTGAAAAATGGCCACTCACATAACCAGTAAAAACATAGAATGTCAGCCCTGGAGTTTGCAGTTGCAGCTGACTCCTTTTCCAGTACAACTCTCCCAAGGTCCCTGGCCACTGAGCCTGCACTGGCTGCTAAGAGGCATCTGCAATTTGACCTACTATTTCCATAACTAAACTTCAGGGTTTCTGCTGGGTGGAGATGTTTTTGCTTTGAGACAAGCAGGCCTCACTTCTCTTCAGCCTGTAAGTGGTTCCTTGAGGCACATACTTCTCTTTAGCATTATTTTAAAAAAATCAAGATGAGGAATGGAATCCCTGCATTCTGCTGTTACTGCAGTTATCAAAAAGGGGACCAATCCAGCTTTCACTGAATTCCATCAGAGACAGAATGACTTAAAGCCATTCCATCAATGACTTAAAGCCACACGACTGAAAACATCAACTTTCATCCCTCACTATATACAATTAAGCTGAATGAGTAATGTGGCATATTATGACAACTAGCACTGATGCTTCATTAGTTATGTTACTTTTTGTAAAAACCAGCTCACTGACGTGGAGGGTATTACTCACATTCTTAAGGCTAAGAATATGCTTAGGTGCTTTGTTGAGTCAGTGGTACCTCCTGTTGTGGGTTTAGGAGACACTTTACTTCACAGTAGCACAGTTTACTGCACAGTAAGCATGCATGTCTATACATGCACACACTTACTGTGCAGTAAGCTCTGTTGCTCATAAGTTTGCTACCTGCAAATGCAAGTAGCAGATCTACTCATGTGTAGTTACTGTAACCCATGTGTAGATGCCAAATGGGAGCAAATTTGCTCTCAGCCAGCCCTGCCACTAAGGGGCAGCCTTAGCTCAGCCCTAGGGGTCAGACTGGGAGCTTCTCCTGCCCTGAGCTATCCCGGCTCTCCGGTAGTGCCAGCCTCATGTCCTGCAGGTAGTGCCTGCAGGTAGTTTGATCCCTGGAGCACAAGAGTAGGGAGCCTGAGGTGACTACTGGCCTCCACTACCCCTACACAAGTTGCAGGCTACTTGTGGCAACCTGCCTGCACCCCAGAGCTGTTGCCTGGCCCTGCAGTGCCATGCAGCTGCTAGCACCATACTTTCCAGGCCTGCAGGGTGCTGCAGGTTCCTGCCAGACCTGCCAGCACTTAAGCACAGTTGCAGGCATCTCCTGGACACCAGGACCACCTCCAGCTGCCTAAAGCCAACCCCCAGCAGTCTGCCCAGAGCCTGCAGGTTCTGCAGGACATTGTCTTACAGCATGGTTCCTAGTTCCATGCCATGCCCTGCAGGCTGCTGCCCAGGCCCAGCAGCACAGGGACAGCCGCATAAAGGCCTAGAGAGCCAGTGGACCTGATGACCTTGTCCTTACCCACACCACACACTGCCACCTAGGGCCCCCAGCTGGTCTATGGAGGAGATTGACAACCTTGTGGCACTGTGGGGCAAGGTGGAGCTGCAGCAACAGTTTGCACAGGGTGGGTCCTCCAACATACACATCTATGAGGGACTGTCAAACCACATGTGGGAGTGCAGGCATGACTGGCCAGTGTGGCAGTGTGTGACAGGTACACGATCTGGCCCACCTAAACGTGGCCCGCACACATGTTCCTGGGGGCAACCGCCCACCTACTCACCTGCCATGCCTTGTTGTTAATTAATTAATTTGTGTTAATTAGCAGGAGGCTGCCCTTGTACTGCCCCGCTGCCAGGAGGCACTATTTGCAGCCCCATTTCCTCCCCTACTCCGCAGTCCACACCTCACCGATGGAATAGATGTTCCTAATTACGCCCTTTTTGTCCTCTCTGAGCCTCCTCAGTTACGCCGCCCCCTCTCTGGGGCTCCCCAGCAACTGCCCCCTTCTCAGGGCCTTCTCTGTCAGGCCACCCTCTCTTGGGGCTCAACATGCCTGTATTGGGCTTCTCTGTCAGGCCACCCCTTTTCTGGGGCTCACCAGGCCCTCACTGGGGCCTCTCAGTAAATGCCCCCTCTCTGGGGAGTCTCAACTGCCCTCCTCTAGGGCCGGGGTCTATACACCCCAAACGCTATGCCCTCACTGGCACTGGGGTCCTCACACTCCTCTGTAAGTTCCCTATGAGGCCTCCTCCAACCCCTAACAGCCTCTCCCAAACCACTGGTCACAAACAACAACATAAACGCAAGTCCTTTGGCTATAAAAAAAACCCAGAAGCCAACCAGCCCAAACAACAGTCAGTCCTACCAGTGACCCTTTAACTCTCAGATGCAGCTCCTGTATCAGGTTTCCCCTCTCTCCCAGAACAAAGAACCCCTTCCTCTTTGGCAACTGACAGGGAACTGCCTCCAGCCTCAGCCCCTAGGGTTTATAAGGGAGCCAGGCCCTGCCCTTTCTGGTCAGCTGACCTTCCCTGGTTGCCCCAGCAACCCACAGGTGGGCTCCTTGTTTCCTGCTAGGGCTTCCTCCCTAGCAGTTTCCCCCACCCTTTGGGAGCAGGGCACCTCAGTGCTCTGTGACACAGTGCCAAACAAGTGTCAAAGCCTTGCAGGCACAGTGAGTTTCCATCTCTGACCACAACCATTGGTTGGGGAGTGCTCACAAGTCCATTCCCTTTATGCAGCAGCTGACTGATATCCTGGCAACCCAGGACCCAGGCCTCAGACATGCTGTATACTGCAACATGGCTGGCTTGCCAGGGCCCCCACTCTGGCCTGACATCTTCATTAAGATTAGTGTTACCAGGTGAGGGCTTCTTAGCTCACCCTCAACACAAACTGCAGAATTACTCACCTGCAGCCTCCACCAGAAGCTCAGGGAGCCTGATCCAGAACCTGCCCTGACAGGTGCAAGATCTCAGCCTCACACATGAGGCAGGGCCGGCCATGTCACCACCAGCAGCACCTGGTTCTCTCTGGGGAGGGCCATACCCAGGTACCTGCATGCCATGCTCCTCTGACTGAGGAGATCACTGGGAGCCATATGCTATTGCCACAAGCTGTGACTAACCAGAGTTGTTGGGTACATCAGCCCCACCCACATGGTAAGCAATGCACTGTGCGGAGGGCCCTCCCTACCTCAGCCCCTGGCCCCGGCCTCAGCCCCTGCACTGCTGCCCAACCAGGCTGGCTCCTCTGTCCCCTGGGTTCCCTCCCTACAGCATACAGGGAGGAAGGAGATGGTATAACATTTTATTGAGTATTCTGTGCTTCCTTAGCTGAGGGGACCTGGGCCTTTTACACACCAAGGAACATGATGTTGACAGCAATGTGCTCTTTGGCTGTGGGGGGCAGAAATATGTAGCACAACTACAGATAGCTCTCCAGGTGGTGGTGGAATTTGCAGGGCAGTCAAAGCTTGCTCTCTGAACCATTGAAGCTTATGGGCTTATGCAAGGTGAGCACCCTAGGCATGATGGCCATCAACAGCAGCAGGGCATAGTGGATCAGGCACCTCTCAGTCCACACAAATAGTTCCTTACAATGCACCCAGGACATGCATAGCAGAGGCATGCTCAGGGCACAGAGTGACCAATGCAGGAAGTTGGCCTTACGGCGCATCCCCAAAGAGGCCCCCTGCAAAAAGAGTGGGGGCAGGAGTGCAGGAAGCTCCACATCCCAGTTGTTTGGGAGCCCCCTGCCTCCCAATCCCAGATGCTGTGGGCATGGAAGAAGCACAAGACACAGGTTGGCCTGCAGGAGGAGAAGATGGGAGAACTGGGGTCAGAAGTTGCATCAGTAGGTGCTGCTAGGAGCCTGCTTTGGCCTGTCCTAGGAAGGGGACAGGGGAGGCAGGCTTCTAGCAGCCAGCACCTAGCAACCCAGTGGCCCCTGGGGAGTGAGTGGGGATGGGGGGCTTGGCCAGCAGCTGTCTGGGCCAGGCCCTGACTGGTTAACTTACCTTGGTCCCTGGGCACCCATGCATGACCGACCCCCTATCTGAGGCCAGGCAGCACATGGACTCCTGGTACAAAACCTCTTATCTCAGCAATGTGGCAAACTCTCACAAACCACTTCTTTCTCACTGCTCTGGAGGCCCTGCACCTGCATTCATGAGAGAGTCTGCAATTGGCAGCGAGGAAGTGGCCTTAAGGTCACTGCTGCCCATGCCCAGGCCCTTGCAGATGAGTCAGATTCACAGGAGGGGGACCCAGGACTGGACCCTCCTCCTGGATCATCTGGTGACAGTTGCCGAGGGCCATCTGGCAGACTCACAGGTGTGGCACGTGGAGTACATCGCCCATCAGGATTAGTGCAACCAGGAAGACTGTGAATTCATGGTGCAGCTCTTTGCTTGGAGTGGAATTGCATACAGGCCCTGTAGGAGAAGGCTTAATTTGTGGCCAGGGCAGTGGAGACCATGGAGGATGACCACTGGGTGCTGGACACTGTTCTGGCCCTGGTAGTCACCTTCATGCAGCCTGCTGCCCTGCCCCAGACTGGACCCTGGCAGCTTCCCGCTGCCCAGCAGCAGGTCTCCTCATGGGCCTGGGTGGAGGTCCAGTACTGACTCCATGGACCAGGAGGCCCTGCCCTGGCCCTTGCCCCGGGTCCTCTACCGTGCAGCCCCTCCACCTAGGGCCAGCTGTACTCTTTTCCCTGGCTCAGTGTGGAGCAGAAGCTGCCTACAGCAGGCCCAGGACAACAATCCAGCCCTCCTGGCCCTGGACACCAGCTGCCAGAGTGGGAGCCAATCGACCTGGAGGTCAAGTGATGGCTGATGCCCCTAAGCGAGCCCCACACCCCCCAGGCCAGAGGACTGTGCATCTGCAGGGGAGTGGCCAGGGGCAAGGGTGCTGGCCACATGTCTCCTGGATCCACCCCCTAGGACCCTCATCCCATGGCTGCCCACCCCTGGAGGGCACCCACACAAACCACCACTTTGTAAATAGTTTGCATGGGGAAGAACGTGTTTTATTGTTGGTGGGTGGAGTGGATGCAACAGCAAATAGGTAGAGTGCTTTTCTCCCCAGTACCACCTGGGGTGACAAGGAACAATGGTCATAAGCTGATGGAGAATAGGTTTACGTTGGAGATCAGAAGGCAATATTTTACAGTAAGGGTGGCCAAAATCTGGAACCAACTTCCCAGGGAAGTGGTCCTTGCTCCTACCTTGGGCAAATTCAAGAGGAGGTTGGATGATCACCTGTCTGGGGTCTTGTGAACCCA
>JAGPOW010003182.1:32243012-32256187 GCA_030014935.1 Caiman crocodilus
GAAGTGGTCCTTGCTCCTACCTTGGGCAAATTCAAGAGGAGGTTGGATGATCACCTGTCTGGGGTCTTGTGAACCCAGCATTCATTCCTGCCTGTGGCACGGGGTCAGGCTAGATGATCTGTTCAGGTTCCTCTTGACCCTAGCTACTATGAAACTATGATGGTGAAGGGGCTCTGTTTTTGGGGAGGGAAGGGGAAGCACCTGCTTGTTGGGGAGGGAGGAGAAGGGGGGCTGTGTTTTGGTGCTTTTATTTAATAGGTGATTGAATAGCTGATTGAATAGCTGTCTCTCACCCCATCCTCATCAATGAATTAAGGGACTGTGGCATTGATACCTGCACAGTTGGATGGGTAAAAAATTTGCTGATGGGGCACACCCAGAGAGTAGTGGTGGATGGGTTGTACTCAACCTGGTGAGATGTTAGCAGTGGGGTACCCCAGGGCTCAGTCCTTGGGCCCGCACTGTTTAACATCTTCATCAGCGACTTGGATGAGGGGCTGGAAAGCATGCTGTCCAAGTTTGCTGATGACACTATAATGTGGGGCATGGTGGACACACTTGAAGGGAAAAAGAGGCTGCAACTAGATTTAGACAGACTACAAAAGTGGGCAGACAAGAATAGGATGGGGTTCAACATAGACAAATGCAGGGTGCAGTGCTGCACCTTGGGAGAAGGAATCCACAGCATACAGGCTGAGGAGTTCTCTTCTTGAAAGCAGAGAGGCAGAAAGGGATCTTGGAGTCATTATTGACTCCAAGATGAACATGAGCCTCCAATGCCAGACCACAGCCAGCAAGGCCAGCCATACCCTGTCATACATCCAAAGGTGCATCTCAAGCTGGTTCAGAGAGTTGATACTCCCCCTCTATGCGACTTTGCTCAGGCTGCAGTTGGAGTACTGCATCCAGTACTGGGCACCACACTTCAAAAGGGATGTGTTCATCCTGGAGAGGGTTCAGAGGAGGGCCACCCGCATGGTGAGAGGGCAGCAGGACAGGCCCTATGAGGAGAGACTGAAGGACCTGAACCTATTCAGCCTCAGCAAGAGGAGGCTGAGGAAGGACCTGGTGGCTGCCTACAAACTCATTAGGGGGGATCAACAGCAAATAGGCAGAGCTCTTTTCTCCCCAGCACCACCTGGGGTGACAAGGAACAATGGTCATAACCTGATGGAGAATAGGTTTAGGTTGGAGACAAGGAGGCAATATTTTACAGTTAGGGTGGTCCAAATCTGGAACCAACTTCCCAGGGAAGTGGTCCTTGCCCTGTCTGTGGGCAGTTGTCCTGGTGGGCTACAACAGGGGAGCAGGAGGAGGTGGTTGGCCAGCACCTCTCATACATGGTGCCCAGGCCTCCACTGGCATGTGTGCAGAGTTTCAGCAGGTGTGGTCACTGTTTTTGATACCTCTGCAGCTGGTGCTTCCATTGCCAGGTGCTCTCTGCCCACTGCACCTCCTTCATCCAGACTTTGTGAAACAGATCCCCCTGGACCTCACCAATGTTATTCAGTATGCAGACTATGACAAAGATATAGGGGATGTTTGCCTCAGCAAACTTGAGACAGGCAGTGAGTGTCAGTGTTCTTTGTGGCTGAAGTCACACTCCACCAGGGCATAGATGCAGCCTAAACACAGGTTAAAGTGGGCCTGGTGGGGGTCCAGCTGGGGTTCCAGGGCTGCATGAGCCATGGAAAGAGTGGGAAGGTGGGGTCCTTAATAAGGAGGAGTGGAACCACCACAGCATTGAGCTGGAGGTCTGGCACCCCTGGCATGAAGCACCCACTCCAAACCAGGGCTGGCAGGGCACCCCTAGGAGAGTCATGGGGGTATATGCCCCCCAGATTTGTTTGCAGGTTGTGTGCAGGCTTCCCACTGTGGGCTTGGTGCCATGGGCTGTGCCAGCCTGCAGGTCAGGCTCAGCAGGAGGGCAGTGGTGGCACTGGGAGGGGTGGCTATGGTGGGACTAGGGGGAATTTTGGAGTATCTATAGCCCCCCAAACCTCCCTAGTCCTACCCCTGCTTGGGGCACTCTACTCTTCTGCTTTTCCCTTGGGAGCCCTGTGTGGAATTCTCCAAGAAGGGCCAGCACTATAGCCACCCCAAAATTCCCTATAGCCCCTCCGTAGCCACTCCTCCCAGCACTGCCACTGCCACTGCCCACCCCATGCAGCTGAACATGCCCCAAGCCCAAACCCGGTGCAGCCACCCTCCCACCCCACTCCCAGAAGAAGCTGGTGCAGTCCCTGGCCCTGACCCTAAAGCAGGCAGCCCGCCCTCACCCATGTACAAATCCAGGGGGGCGCATGCCCCCCCATGCCTCCCTCAGGGATGTGTGCAGCAGTAAGAAGCTGCCCCCCTTTCCCCCTAAACTTCCTGGATAAACTGCTCACAGTTCTGTGCCACTTCCAGCCCTAGGGGTGCATTTTACTGTCCTTGCTGGGCAGCACCTGCCCCTGCTCTACTCCCTTACTGTCAGGGCCTCAATCTGCCCCTCTGCCCCTTTCCTCCCTCATGCTCCTTCCCATCCACAAACTTACTTGCAGGGAACTGGCTGTCCAGCTGTGCTTCTGGGCATGTGCACGGCACCAACTTTGATTTTGCAGGTTCTCCTGGCCCCCACACTGTCCCTTATTGGTGTAAAGGCCATGCTTGTGTCTTGCTCCTCTGTATGGAAGCAAAAGTTGTGGTTTTAAACTTGGTACTATTTTTGACTCCCTGCTGATGTTTGGGTTAGGGGGCCCAGGAGCCCAGCTACCTGCTGCCCATGAGCAGTTTTCACTTTCCTGCTGATCAGGAGTGAGCCACAAATGGGGCCTGTGGCTGGCAGAAGTCCCTGGGCCTGGGCCTGGGCCCCGGCCCCACTGGCCTGTGCATTAATCTGCCTATGAGCGAAAGGTATTTGTGAGTGGGGAAAATGACAATTCAGACATTAAGCTCACTGATGTAGTATGCCAAGTTTCATATGGTGAAGTATCAGCACTACATAGGGAATAACATGCCTTTTCTTTGAATTTTTGTAGATTTATAAGAAGTCTCATATGAAAGTGCACAGACAGGAACATGCACATGCTGAGATTGTCCTTTGCAAGTGTAGCAGCATTAAAATTGTACTCACCTAAAGGGCTAGGAAGGGCTGCCCTACACAGGGACAGTGTGAAGAGAGACTTTGTCCCAGTAGGTACACCATTTGCACTGACGGTGAGTGAAGCTGCTTTGGAGGCAGCCCTTTTTGAAGTGGAAGAGGCGATGTAACCCCAGCAGGGGTTTGAATGAGAGGAAGCCCGAGAAGAGTCCTGGCTTAGGATTGGCTGAGAGGGCTTGTTTAAAAAGGGGGAGCAGATTTTCCTGGGGAAGAGAACCACAGGGGAGGAGAAACAGACTGGAAGCGAGGAAAAGGGCCTAACCACAGCCATCCGTCAGAGGGCGTCTGTCAGAACCACGCAGAGGTGGCAATTAGAGGCTGCAATGGTGAGAAACAGAGTATTCTTTTTTCCTCTCCTCCCCCTTGGAGTCCTGCTGGGGCAGGCACAAAAAAGGACCTGCCTGTGAGGAGACTCCAAGCCTGGAAAGACCCTCTTACAAGCCCCTGTGTGGTGTGGGAGAGCACATGAGTAGGGAGATGAAGGACCAGAGGGAGACTTCCCTGGTTTTCTCCATGAGTGAGAAGGCACTCAGGAGAGGGGCAGGCTCAGGTGCCAGAGGGAGCCCTGGGCTAGAGGGGTAAGGGACTGCTCCAGCTCACCAGAAATCCTGGTGGTAGGCAGGGCCCAGGGAGGGGCTGCTTTTGCCAGGTGCTGTGAGGGTGTGCTATGCAGGGAAACAATTACAACATGCACCCCAGACACCAAGCCCTGCTGTGCCAGGGGGCAGGGATTGGGGCAGGAATAAGCTGTCTTGTAGGAATTGCAGGGGAGAAGCCACTACTTGCTGCACTGAGACCCCTGAAGTTCATGTGAGGGATGCCAGCAGTGGGGATCTGCCTACTACTCCTGTGCCAGGGACATGGAAGCAGTCTTGCTTCTTGAGAAACCAAGCTGAGGGGCTGTGTACACAGGGTCCTCCTAATTATCCTGGAGCATACAAGTTATAGACTGTGTAAATAAGTTCTTGATGGTTTATTAGTTCGTGTATCATTTCATTTATTTATTGGTTCCTTATTTAGCATGGGTAATTTGTATGCCTTCTCCTGGTGGAAATATATCCAAGAAGCATTAACCCTTAAGCCACCATTGCTGGTTTATGTTGTTTAACAATATTTGTTTTATAGTATTAGTTATATGTTATCTTGTAAATAATCAAATTCTGTAAATAGTTTTATAATGGTCTGCAAGGTTGTTTTATTTGTCAGGGGAGGCTTGCTGCTCGGGGACCCTGAAGCACCTACTCAGTGAGCTGAGCAGGGCTACCAGCTACTATAATGTGTGTGCATGCGTACACGTGCTAAGGTGACAAGTACCCATCATAAGCGTCCAGAATGTGCATTTATAATTTTATTAAAAATTCATATCCCATCTAATAAATCAGAATTTATGATGATCCTTTGAGTTGGCCCTTTGTAGTCAACAAGAGAATGGCTGCAGTGTGTTAAATGACAGCCAGTTAGTTCTGGACTTGGCTGTCAGTGAGACCAGACCTTTGCTTGTCCACAGGAAGCAGAGCTGCAGCCCAACCAGTACCAAGCTCTGAGAATTTGCTTGCTATGGTGGCAAGGACTGGTGCTGCTATGATGGC
The DNA here is from genome assembly GCA_030014935.1 of Caiman crocodilus. Lineage (NCBI taxonomy): Eukaryota > Metazoa > Chordata > Crocodylia > Alligatoridae > Caiman > Caiman crocodilus. The sequence goes on from JAGPOW010003182.1 coordinate 32,247,744, forward strand.
AGCATAGACTAATGTTGCTGTATTGGCAGGAACCAGTGCTACCGCCACTGCTGCTACTGCAGTGACAGCATGCACTCGCTTTGCCAGTCACTTCCAGCTCACCTAGTCCCCCTTCTCTGGCATGAGGAAAAGGCAGGCTGTTGGTGATGGGGTTCATTGGCAAGCTCTCCTCCCTTGGGGAGTGGTAACTGAGTATGGGAGTGTCTCCAGGACGCCAGGTTAGATGAGAGGAATGCTGGGGCTATAGGGGAACCCCAGGCCAAAATAGAAAGGGAAGAAAGCCCCTACTTACCATTCACAGGGGCTGGAAGGAGCAGGGAAGCTCGCGCTGGAAAACTGCCCATGTGTGGTTCATTAGCCCATATTCAGCTGGGTCCAGGTGTTGTCAGCAAGAGACACCACCCAGCAGAAATAAAGGGCAGCCCTGAGGGCACAGGGGGCAGGCAGGATACCAGAGGGCCCACAGGGAGACTAGAGGCCAGCAGCGCACACCCACCAATGTCTGGCAGCCTGAGATGGCGAGGGCGGCTGCCAGCGATGAGAGCCGCAGCAGCAGAGGAACTGTCTGAGAAGCCAGCAAAGGAGCCGGAAGAGAAGCCGGTGGAGAAGCTGATGAAGGAGCAGGTGGAGAAGCCAGCAGAGAAGCCGGCAGCAAAACCAGCAGTGAAGCCAGTGGAGAAGCCGACAGAGAAAGCAACAAGAGCGAAGGAGACAGCATGAGAGACAAAAGCAGAGGCAGCAGTGAAAGCAGGGAAGGTAGCAGGCGTTGGGAAAGCCGGAGCAGCTGTGAGGAAGCCCTGAGCTGAGGGACAGTGAGGAGTGAAGGTGACAGGAATGAGATCAGCAGGAACCCCATCTGGGATAGCTGCAGTAGAAGCGGTGGGAAATCCTGAACCGGGAAGTCCGGCGGAATTAGGGTGTCGGCAGAAAAGCCCACAGCATCTCCAAGAGGAACCAGCCATGGCTATAGGACCTCAGGTGACCATAGCTACAACCCCGGATAGAAGCTGCACCCAGGGGAGAGAGACAGAAGCCCCGAGCAGGAACAAGCACCCGGACCTGGAGACACCAAGGCACTGGGGAAGCACAGGGCCCCATGGGCTGTGGCACTCTTCTTTCCTTCTAGGCTCCTTCTTGTCTGATGGTTGCACCCCTCCAGCAGTCACAGTGGTGGGTATTTCACATGGTGTCATGGCAGGTGTTGGAATAAGGGTAAAGGCAGCGGAAATTAAGGGCCTTTTAGGCTTCACACCAGAGCCTGGCCCAGGACACCAGGTCCCACTGCTGTGGGACAACGGGAAGTCCGGGAGAAGAAACCGGTAGGGGCCAGGGATAAAGCTAGGCTTGAAGATCCATGGCAGAAGGTGGCATTTGGTCAGGGTGTAGAGGAGGTCGGAGCCCCATGAGTGCCTGCCAAGAGGCATGATGACCCTAGAGGCTTCCTCAAAGGGGACCCCCTCCACTGAGGATCCATCCAAAGTCATGGCAGGAGAGTTGAGGGGTTCTTCTGATGTCAGCCCAGGTATCTCTGGGGGCCACTCGCGGGCCCGGAACAAACCAGATCAACTGCCCGGGCAAAGGCCACTTGGGAAAGCCTAGTAGAGCAAAGGCGGGCACAGGGAGCATTCCTTGTTGCCCCCTATCTAGCAAGCAAGCCTTCACAGAAAATTTATAGTCAGGGGACTCTGAATGCACTATATTTCGGTAGCACTTCAAAGTGATGTGGAATTTGAACTGCTGCAAATGCACATCTATCCATTGCCTAAATGCAATACATTAAGATGCCTGAAAGTTCACTTCTACAAAGAAACCTTTTCTGCCTATGTCCTTAGAACAACACAACTACAAACAACACCTCCAAAATTTTTTCTTGCAATACTCTTAAAATAATTTCTTAATTTTTTTTCCCTCAGGAGAGAAGGACTTCTTGTCAGTGGTTCTTTACATTAATTTACTGGAAAAGACCATGTTCTAAACCCATTTGGTAGTTAACTCTGCATGAATTTACAGCTTGGTGTAAACTACCACATACTATCTTCTTTGACAAATAATGTAATCCAGGTGCTGCTGAAGGTGTTAAATGTACTTCTGCACTGAAATCTATGTAGCATCAAGGCCATACCAAGGAAGTGGACTTGGGCTGAATATACCTAGCCTATTCAATAGCACTGAAGCAGACAATTAATTTTGTTTCCAATATCAAATTTTCTGCAGACTGTGAAAGTAATATAGGCTCCCTCTTGTGGCTAATTGGCATAAATTTTGGTTTTGGTTTTAGAAAGTTTCATTGTGAGGAAATATATTTGAATTTTACTCTTAGAAGAGGAATTAGTTTGCGGTCCATGTGGCTTCTTTAGTAACATACTTTTCTTTCTAATGATATAAAGTAATATGAGTTATTTACTTTGGGAGATTTAATTCAAGTGGTATACAGACTTTTTCACAGAGCCCATCCATACGGTGAATTCCATCCAGAGAAAGGTATTATGACTTGTAGTTTTTAAAACACAGACTGTTTAAAGGGTTATTATATTAAGTAGATGTCTTGATTTATATATACACATTCCATCCAGATATTAAAAAAAATGTACATTAGTTTTAATTTCACCTTCATGTAGCACTTAGACACTGATCATACTTCTTATACATTTCAAAAGTCTGGCGTTATCTAAGAAATGAGTTTTGAAAGCTTTTTATAAATACACAATAAAATCATTTTTCAGGCGGACAGCAGATATGTGACTTATGGTTCACCATGATGACTATATAGTGTGGCCTGGGCAAACATATGCTGGGTGTTAAGAACTATGTGTGATGTATTACAAATTTCAACCTGCAGCATTCACTCAGATGAAATCCTGATTAAGAACACGGCTGTGCACACACAGAAAATGGCTGTTTTCCCTTGGATATCCAGGTTTGCTTTTGGTATAAGTGATTGGTTGCAGTTGTATAACTGGATAAATGTATCCCACACTATAGGAAGCTATACTTTCTACAGTGTATAGCTTCCTAGAGTAAGTGCCCTTAAACTTAAATTGAGACAATTAAGTAACTGTGTGCTGTATCCTATTTCAGAGTAGAAATAATGATTAATGGTGACAGCCTGTTAGGTGAACTTTAACTTAACCTGACAGTTCCTAGTGCCTGCACATCCATAAATGAGACTTCAAAATAGAAGTGTGCATGATTAAGGTACATAGAGGTTGGCTTATAAATATAAAGTTATTGGGTAGTCAACATCAAAAGTAACCGAGGATTTAATGATACTAGATTTTGTTTACAAATACATTGACAGAGCAGAATGAACTCTAGTTTTACCTTTAATTTATTTTGCAAGGTTTTATCTTGACAAGTGCTATGGTTCACAGCTTGTCATAGAACACTTACGTGCAATGCTTTCCACAACTAATATATTTCTTCATGAAGCTTTTGCCCTGATTCAGTCATATTTCATTGCCTTACAAATATGTAAACAGTTTTTCTCTGATTCTCTTTTTCCTCTCTTCCCCCCGAGCTAAAATTTTCAAATCTAGTTTAACATCCCCCCTCTCCTGCATCTTTAAGAAAAATTCTTTCATTCTGTAGTTCACATTTTTCATTCAGGCTTTAATATTGTATATGCCCTGCAGGATGAATTTCAGAGTAACCACAAACCCTGCCTTCCTGAAATTGAGGTGAAAATTTAGGGCTTATGGAATAGGCTATTTTAAATTTAGATACAGCTCTTTAATTTTTTTATTACACCAGACAAACTCTTTGGGCATTAGTGGTACTATCCTTGACTGACCCCAGTGTACACACTCTGACCCAACACATTAATAGTTTTCCTACTTAATGTAACCATGGCCAAACCTAAGAATCAGGGATTAGTTTAATGAGAAACTCCATCCACAGTTAGTCAATATTTTGGTGGCAAATTAAGGCTAGTTTCACTAAGGGCAGAATTCTATTTCACTTAGTGCAGTGAAGTGCAGCTTGAAGCCAACTTTTGAGTTAGAGGACTAACTAGAGCAATTCTATTACCCTGTCTTTGCATGCAAGTGTGTGCATTATAGGGACAGGAGATAAGTGCGTTTCTGGAGAGAAATTCCATTTCTATCATGGGATAAATTATTGCACTGGGTGCAACAGGATTGCTTCTGCACTGAACTAGGGTAGCTCAGAGTTGTTTAAAAGCAGGGTGGATTAACAGGGGTTGCAGGGATGTTGTTGCATCCTTCTTCTACCACTGCTGCTGCAGTCTCCAGCTGATCCAGGTGCAAAGGGATCCCCAGAGCAGCTCCCGTCTCACTCCAGCCCCTTGCTGCAGGGAGTGGCTGTATGGGGAATCAGACTCAGCCAGGGATAGTGGGGGTAGCCTGTAAGTTCCTCCTTCCAGTACCTGAATCTGGCAAGCCAGAGACACTGAGGGAGGGAGGAGTTGGACAGGAAGCAAAGGCTGGAAGAAGGAAACTTTATGAAGCTATTACTATTCCTAGCTTTGCCTGGCTCCCACAGCCCCTGGCTGGACAGGGACAGAACCAGCTCTGGGCCCCCCTTCTAGGGCTGGGGACAATGGTACCAGTGTTGGTGGGGGCCTGATCCTCACACCCTTCATTTGCCTGTTCCCTGTCCCCTTCCCAGGGGTTCCAGTCACACCTCACCCCTGTTCTTCCATGGTCTGAGGGGTGGCTTGGCATACCTCCTTTAAGGATGTTCTGGATCTGTCCATAGTCTCAAACTGCACTTTGTTCATCCATTCAGTGAACTAAAAGTCTACCCCATGGGTATAGGGAAACATAAGACTATTTGCTATCAAGAGGTACTGTTATAAACTATTACAATGTATCTGTTACATTTATATGATTCTGTAGCCATATAAGTATGACAAAATCACTAACTTTAACCCTGAGAGTCTAGCTGTATATTTACAATCTGTGTGTGTTTTAGGGGATCTTTTTATGATTGGAAGTAATTTTTTAGTTGCTCAGGATGAAATTTAGCCTGGGGGGGGGTCACTTTTCTAATTTGGGCATTTTAAAAATGGTGGTGATGACTAAAGATTTGTTTTTCCTTATGTCCAGCACATAATGGTAGCTGCTGTTAATATTTTGGTAATCCTGTCCTTTTGTTCTTCTTATCTACATCAATGCTTTATTTTTTATTTTTTAGTGAATGAAGACAAGATGAATAGTTAAGAACAATGGATAGAACAGGGGCTAGAACTTCCCAACAAACTAAAAGGCCAGGACTTTTAGATGCAACATTGTCAGAACCAACCAAGAAAAAACCTAAAACGTGATAATGATGTGTGTGTCATATGGGAAAAAAATTCAACATCCAAAAAGAACCTCTTACAGCAACTTTTTCAGGCTTTCATAGATTTCATAGATATTAGGGCTGGAAGGAACCTTACAGATCATCAAGTCCAGCCCCCTGCCCCAGGGGCAAGAAGTCAGCTAGGGTCAAAGGATTCCAGCAAGATAAGCATCCAAACGTTCCTTGAATGAGTCCAAAGTAGGTGCCTGCACCACTTCTGGCGGGAGTCTATTCCAGGCCTTGGGGGCTTGGACAGTAAAGAAGTTTTTCCTTATGTTCAGCCTAAAACAGTCATGGATGAATTCATGACTGTTCATCCTTGTTATCCTGTGGGACGCTCTGGTGAACAGATGTTACCCCAGATCCTGATATGCACCCCTTACATACTTATAGGCAGCCACCAGGTCACCCCTGAGCTTGCACTTCTCTAGGCTGAAGAATACCATGGCTCCCAGCCTCTCATCATAAGGCCTATTCTCTTTCCCTCTGATCATGTGCATGGCTCTCTTCTGCACTCTTCTCAAGCTTCTTGACATCCTTCTTGAATTGTGGAGCCCAGAATTGGAAGCAGTACTCCAGCTGTGGCCTCACCAAGGCCAAGTACAGAAAGAGGATAACATCCTAAGATTTACTTGAGAAGCATCTATGGATGCAAGCCAGAGTTTTACGTGCTTTACCAGCTGTGACATCACACTGGTGGTTCATGTTCATCTTGTGGTCAATCATGACCCCCAAGTCTCTTTCAGCTATGGTGCTAGCAAGCACAGCATTGCCAAGCCTATAAGTGTGCTGCGGGATATTTTTTCCCCCAAGGTGGAGTACCTTGCATTTTTCGGTATTGAGCCTCATTAGGTTTATATCTGCCCACTTACTAAGCTTATCTAAGTTAGCCTGGATCACTAGCCTGTCCTCAGGTGTGGATGCTATGTCCCAAAGTTTAGTGTCTTTGGCAAACTTGGCCTGTGCATTTCTGACACCAATGCCCACATCCTAGATAAAGATGTTAAAGAGAACTGATCCAAGGAGAAAGCCTTGGGGGACAGCACTGGTCATGGAGCACCAGAATGATTCACTTCTATCGATTACTACTCTCCTCATCCAACCTTGGACCCAGTTTCTCAGCCAACAGGCTGTGGTATAGCTGAGGCCACATTTGGCCCTTTTTTCCATGAAGAGATCATGGGACACCAGATCAAAGGCTTTTTTAAAGTCCAGATATATGATGTCAATCTCTTCTGCCTTGTCCTGTTTTGATATGTCACCTGGTCATAGAAGGAGATGTGATTGGTCAGGCAAGACCTACCCATGACAATCCCATGCTGGCTGTCCATCAGGATGTTGCCATCAGCCAGCTTATCAAGAAGGGTCTCTTTGATAATTTTCTCCGGAATCCAGGGATTGAGGTCAAGCTGATTGGCCTGTAATTTCTGGGATCTACTTTCCGCGCTTTCTGGAAGATGGGTACCACATTGGCTTTCTTCCGGTCTTCAGGTTCTTCACCTAAGCGCCATGAGTTTTCAAATATTTTTGCCAATGGTTCCTTGAGTACTCTAGGTTGTAATCTGTCAGGACCAGCTGACTTGAAGATGTCCAGCCTCTCAAGGTGTTACTTTACAAGGTCAACACTGATGCTGGGTGTAAATACGCCTTCACCCTGGCCATCCCATGTCATGCTAGGCAGGGTGGTCCCTTTGGGCTGATGAAAGACTGACACAAAATACCCATTAAGCAGGTTGGCTTTTTCCTGGGTGTCAGTTATCAGTAATCACATTTGGTTCAGCAGGGGTCCAATGTTACCCTTGCCTTTTTGCTTTCTCCCTACATGTCTGAAAAAGGACTTCTTATTATCCTTGCTATGTCAAGTTAGCTGGAGTTTGACTGAAGCCATGGCTTTCCTGGTCTGCTCCCTGCAGGCACAGACCAGTGCTGAGTACTCCACCTTGGTGGTTATTCCAGCCTTCCATCTTTTATAAGTCTCTCTTTTTAGGCATAAGAGTTCCTCAAGTTCCCTGCTGAGCCAAAGGGGTTGCTGTGCCCTTTTGCTACTCATCCTCTGAGTTGAGATGGACTGAGTGCTCTTCCCATGAGATGTCTGAGTAGTTAAAGTTTCCCATGACAAACATGCACTGACAGCATGCAGCTCAGCCAGTTCCCTGGTGAATTCCTGGTCTAGCTATTGTTTCTGGTTGGGAGGTCTGTCGTAGACTGTTATGTCTCAGCTCTGTGTTCTTGGGCAACCCTGGCACAGGATGCAGTCTGTCTGACTCACAAAGGACTCACCCCCCCTCCCTCCCCTCCTCTACCTAAACGAAAATGATTAAGATGCAGTGAGAGACACACCTAAGACCCTCAAGATAAGGGTGACAAAAGTGAACCAACTGCCCTAGGTCTCATTTATATCCAAGATGGAACTAGATGACCATTCATTTACATGTGAGATGGAGAACAGAAAGCCTGAAGCAGAGACTGCAGTGAATTCTGGGACCAGAGAAGCAGGGGAGCACTGCATGATGGGGAATCTGTGTTTCAAATGTTAATCAACCCATGTTCACACATACCCAGCTCAGCATTTATCAGACCAGTTCTAATCTGGATTTGCTGAGGACTTCCCCCCTCCCCCACCAACACACACACACCTCTAAATTGAATAGGCATTTCAGGCCATACATTCCCTGGTCCCACTATGGGAGGCCTATTTAAACTTGATTGACTAAAAACTCGGTTGCTGGGTTAGGGAATGCTGAGGCAAGAGACAGAGTCAGAGGGGGTATGGGCAACATTTGAACAATGGTTAAACGTTCATCACAACATCCAGGCCGTTGGAACCCTAATCACAGGTGTTGTCATACCTTTCCCGAGATGACTGGTGGGAGTCCTCTCCACAAAAGGTTATGAGCACCCCAGTAATTGATTTAAGTCTGTTAAAAGACTATAGTAAGATCTGGAAAAGTCATGCTAAGCCAAGGCTTGTGCACAACAAGTAAAAATCCAAAATCCTGATGCTGCAAGTTATCTATTGTTTCTGAAGAAACCATGAGATATCCCAACAGTATATCTGCTATCCATAGGAATCTCAAGCTGGCTCCCAAGTATTTGGTTACTCCCTAATCTTATGTGTTTCCTGATTATCAATCAGTTTCTTG
>JAGPOW010003182.1:32256287-32292206 GCA_030014935.1 Caiman crocodilus
ATCCGGGAAGCTAGTCCTATCTCCATCTCTGCCTTGGCCTTCCTGACTGCCCCCCTACATCTTCGGGCGACTGTATCATAGTCCCTCTTGGTAATGAAGGGTTGGTCTCCTCCTTCCTCTACCACCACCATTCTGCTTTGGGATCATTCCTATAGGTGTCACTAGGGCCATGAGCCCATGGGGCTCCAACTTTGAACAAACTGGAGCCAGTGTCTGAGGGCTCTGATGTCTTGGAATGCTCCATCTTTCCTGGTAGGGGGAGAATCTGGACTCCGTAGACTGGGCTGGCTGTGACGCTTGTCCCTGGTAGGATCCCTCTAGGCAGTGCCCTGTGGAAGTCATGGTCAGCAGGCTACCTGGACACACAAGTAGGAGGGGTGGTTAGACCCCAGGATGGCCATGCCCTTTGCCAGAATGCCTGGCCTGCATGGCCCTGGCTTGGGGGGCCATCTGCCTGGTTGTGTGCCCAAGGGTGAGGCTACTCCCTGGGGTCCCTGGCCGAGGCCTGTTCCTGCCCTGCGCCATGCTTCTATAGCTGACAATGGACTTCCAGATGTGGGGGGTCAAGAAACACTGGCAGAATGGGGCCGCTAATGGAGCGGATTTGAGGTGCCGGAGACGTAGCAGTTGCAACAAAAAAATGCTTTACTTATAGTCTGTATACACTGTAGGCACGTCTCGTGGAATTACAAAACTTAAATAGGAAACAGGCACACTGATGCTCACACTCACACAGGGTATGGGGCGTTGGATGATTCCAGCGGGGATCGTTGGCAGTTGATCAAGCTTCCTTCGTGGCTTGGAAATACACGCAGGGATCTCTCCTCATGCGCATCCGAACACTCTTCCAATTTGGGCGGGCACCACCCAAGCCTTTTATGTGGTCAGCGAACCAATTGCTGACCGACACGTGTACATAATTTACGGTGAGCCTATCATGAGCATGCACTTGGTGGTGCAGCTGCAAGGTTTTGTCAGGCTCTGATCTTGCACCGAGATGTTTTTCCCGTGTTACAAGGGAAATCCCTGCACCCGTGCTTGCAATGTGCTTAACACAGCTGTGCAGAGGCATCTCTTTAGCTGTTCTGCTCTGACACCAGACAGCCCATCTGCCAGGGGAAAGGCCACTTCCTTATGCCCAGGAGCCACCTAATGAGTCTTACAGATGCCAGGAGCCATCTGGATGCATTATCTAAGGTGGGAGTGGTGTGCCCAGTGGGAGAGCTGGCAGAAAAAGACTCTCTGGTTGGAGCAGATGCACTGCTGGGAGGCTCAGGACTTCCGCAACCAGGTCCCGCAGGAGCTCTTCCACTTTTGCCATGATCAGGCCATGGTCATGGAGGAGGTGCGAGCCAGTAGGGCAGCCCTGGAGCAACTGGTCACCCAGATCGAGTGGGGAGCAGCAGCTGGTCCTGGAAATTTTGGAGAAGATTCACCAACTGTGGCCGTCCATTTATTTGGCCATAGTTCACATGCACATGGTCACTGAGCAGCTTGTGAACCCCATCTCTGTCCTGGTTGCTCCTGCCATTCCTGTTCCTATGTCTCAGAATGCACCAGTTCCATCACAGCCACCTGGTCCTGGTGATGGTCTGTGCCTCTATCAGTCCTGGGGGGTCATGAGTGGTACTGCATATGGATATCATGGGCACTCCCAGTCCACCCAGTGTAAATGTGGGTGAAGTGTCCATGATGGTCTACGACCACTTCAAGCACCACTGAGTTGGCACTGCAGCAGTCGATGTACTTCTGCCTTCCACCAGGGGTGGCAGAGAGTGGGGATGTGGGTCCCAATGAGTGCCTCAACACAGCTAAGAACCCAAGGGCCCCAAACCTTGCCACCCCCTTTGCAGTCTGCCAGGCGGATGACCCAGCAGTGCTATATGGCTGAAGAATACTCATACTCCACTCTAGTTCTTTGTCTAAGTCCTGTAATCTTCCTTTTTGTGCTTTTACCTTACTGAAGAGTTCCCTGCTAAGCCAAGCTTATCCTCTGACATACTTGCTAGTTTTCTTGCATTTTGGGATGGTTTACTTTGCACACTCAGTAAAGTTTCTGTAAAGTACAGTCAGCTCTCCTGGACTCCTCTAACCCTCAGATTCACTTCCTAGAGGATCCTGCCCAAGAGTTCTCTGAGTGAGTCAAAGTCTGCTTTTCTAAAGTCCAAGGTCCTTACTCTGCTGCTCTCCTTCCTTCTTTCCTCAAGATCCTGAATTCAATCATTTTGTAGTCGCTGCTGCCCCACTTGCCATCCACTTCTACATTACCCACCTTTTCCCCCTGTTTGTGAGCAGCAGGTCAAAAAGAGTACAGTCTCTAGTTTGTCTCTCTAACACTTGCACCAGGAAGTTGTGTCCAGAATTCTCCAAAAACTTCTTAGATTGCCTGTGCACTGCTGTATTGCCCTCCCAAAACATGTCAGTATGCCTGAAGTCCCCCATGAGAACTGTGATTTCAAAACTACCACTACTTGTCTGAAGAAAGCCTCATTTACCTCATCCTGGTCTGGTGGTCTGTAATTACACACCCACCACAACTATACTTTATTGATTTTCGCTTGTTGAGCTATCCTTTGTTGATCTGCCCTCTGATCCTAACCCAGAGATTTTCAACAGGCCTCTCTCCAGTTTCATAATGGAGCTCTGAGCAATCATATGGCTCTTTTACATAAAGTGCAACTTCTCTTCCTCTTCTTCCCTGCCTGTCCTTCCTGAAGTTTGTACCCATCCATGACAGTGCTCCAGTCATATGAGCTATCCCACCAACTCTCTGTTATTCCAACCACATCATAGTTCCATGATTGTGCAAGGATTACATTTATGTATTTCTGGTCAATGAAATCAGAACAGATACCATTGTAACATAAATCTTAGCTGTAGATAATGGATGTAATGGTAGACTTAGGGGGGGGCATGGAAATAGCTGTAGTAGTTGGATAGTTTCTGATACAATATGCTGATGATGTGACCATTGCAAAGTTTCTCAGTGGTGTCCAAGAAATGAATCTTCTGGATGTACTATTCAGGTTGTGGTGGGGTAGAAGTTATTAAAATCCTGGTAGAATTTCTCTAGAAATTACTTCCTATGTGTGTTAATAATGTTTGGTTTCCTGCAGTGCCCAACTGGAAACATAAAAGCTTTAAAACTGAAAAGAATGAAGCTTAGAGAAGAAAATGTAACATAGCGGAAAAGAGCTATTACAGTCCAGCAGGAGATCTGAAACCTGTTACTGATGAAGAGTTGATGGAGAGGAGAAAACACTTAGGCCTTTTAAGAACTGAAATTTTGTGGCCCAGAAGTGCAGAGCCTCAGAAAGAGGATGTGCTGCTACAAAACAGGGTGAGAGATTTAGCCCTAGACACTGTAGAGAAAACAACCCCAACTAGGGGATGAAGAAAGAAACACTGTGGTTGTGGTGCCCTACCTAGTAGGGGAGACAAGTTACATAATCAGAGCCTTCACTGAAACAGAACTCTGGACAAAACTGAACTCCAGTATGATAACCAGAGGGCTGCCAATGGGGAAGAAACTGGTCCAAGATGTGGGCCTGCCTCTAGTAGAGATGACTGGAGGCAAATGAGGCTAAAAATCTAAAAGCCAGATTTGTGTGATAGAGAGCAACTGATTTGCAGGGGAGCCACTAAGCCAGCATATAAGCTGACTGTAGGAAAGAAGGAATACTATGGTCTGGAGTGTCAGGGAAGAAGGAGCTCTCTTGCAGAGTAAGTAAACTGTGGCCTAAGAGGATGGTACTCCCAAGAGCCAGAGGGGCCATTGTCAAGGTATAGAGAAGTCTCTCTCTCTCTCAGCGGGTGAGCATCCCCAGATGGATTAAAGGTTTGCTGAGAGATATTTCAGGCCACCCAGCAAAGTATATTTTTGATTTCTCCTTTGTGACCCACAAGGGTTAGAGTTTTTAGTTGTGAGGGTTTTGAGTAACCACTGGTGGCTTGTAAGTAGTTATAAGGGGCAGTTAGGAGGCCAAACAGTAAAGTACCTAGGTTCTCTGCATCTGGAGTCCTCCATAGTTGAGGCTGAGTGGTCTGAGGCCCAGGAACTGAAATCAGTGGGCTGAGGCTGAAGGCCACAGCCAGAGAAAGTGGATTAAGGCCGGGGGGGGCTGAATCCTGGATAGAGGGATTGGAGTCTGAATGAGCAAAAATGCATAATCAAGCTGGAAGGTTCAAAGAATAGAGACTGAGAAATGCCCAGGAGTCTTGAGTAAGGCTATGGGAGAAGTTAGAGACTATGATTGATATCCCTAAGGAAGGGGTCACCAGCATTTTTAGTCAGAGTGCCCAGAACATCAACAACCTCAACTTCTAACTGATGCGGGCATTGCCAAACTTTCTTACCACAGCACTGCCCTGGCTGTAGGGAAGGTGGCAGGGCCCTGACCAGAGTTCAGGCCAGCTGTGTCAGGCAACTGGAAGACTGTAAGTGGCTGCACTGGGGCATGAAGAGTCATGGCCTGACTCATTGCTAGCGGCCAGTGCATGTGCATCTTAGGGGTGAAGGGGCCATGGCTGTGCTGCCACAATAATGGTGGTTCCTTTGCTGTCTCCTCCAAGGTGTACATGCCCTTCTCTCCAGCAATGAGTTGGGCTAGATCTCTGTGGACCCCAGAACAGCTACTTGCATCTTTCCAGATACTTACTACAACTGGCCTGGGCTCTAGAAATGCCCCTGCCACCTGCTAGAGTCCAGCCTACTTGCAGCAGCAAAACCTTTAATCCATCTGGGGGCGCTCACCCACCGAGAAAGCCCAGGCTGCTTGCAGCAGGCAGCACAAAAGCTGCACCAGGGTCAATGGAACCCCAGCCCAGTATGTTGCTGCCAGCAGGTCCACATGTGTTTTGGGGCAGATGGTAGGGGGAGCCTCTTTGTGGCAGCACAGCCTTGGCCCCTTCCCCACCATCTGCCCCAAGACGCACATGCTAAGCACAATGCATTCATGTCCTATGCTCTGGCATGTGTGCCGGGGTTTGCTGATCCATGCATGATTAGGACTATCAGGTCACACTTGCTAACACTGGGGCACAGGCTCTGTACATGTGTGCTGTGCAGGCCTAGAGAATGTCAGGTCTAGGTAGGCCAACAGGCTATTGGCCTAAAATAGAGAGGGTAAAAGAGTGGAAGAGAGTGACACCAGTAGGAATAGAGGCAGCTAAGGACTCATAGGGAGACAGGCCTCCCTGGGATTCCAAACTTTATAGTAACATCCCATCAAGGCATGTCAGGCTAAGTTAGGCAGCACCTTGGGGGAGCCCAGGCAAAAATTAAGGGAGACAGGGATAGTTCAGATACCAAAGGGGTACAATGGCCATCCTGGAGCCCACACCCAGGGCAGGCAGGGGCAATGCAGAGCTAGAATGGGCAGTGTGTGAGTGTAAGGGAGGGTGGGAGTGTGTAGAGACCATCTCCACACTTCCCTCATGGCATACAGCCCCCACAGGTACTGGCAGCAGCAGCAGGTTGGGGTGCTCAGGACATTCGTGCCTCATGTAGCAGGAGAGGAAACCCCAGGCACCTTCCCGTTGGGGGTGGTGAAGGCAGCTGGTTCTAGTTCCTGGGCCTTTCCTCCCATGCCCAGTGAGTGTGATACAGGTGGTGATACAGGTAGCCTGGTGGAGGCCATGCCTCTCACTACAATGTGCAGCACTGCCTGGAGCTATGCTTCATAGAAGGCCTGCAATGGGCACCCTGAACACCCCACCTGATGCTGCTGCACCAAGCAGGGAATGCAGGGGTCCTCACATCCCACCACCCTCCCTCACATGCCACAAACCCCACACACCCACTGCTCCCTGTCCCCCAAGACCCCACCATAGACTCATACACACCCGTACATACACACACCACACAATACACTCCACAATATACAAGACTAATAATTTATTTTGAGTTATTATGTAAATACCTCTATATACACTATGCAAACACAAATGATAAAAAAAATGTAATAAAATTAAAATATGTTACAATAGGTGTTTGACTTGGGGGTGGGGGTTCTGGTTCTAAGATGGCAACCCGTCCCTCTCAAAAGAAGTATTTCTGGGTGGGGAAAGGGTGGTATTTCTGCTGGCAAAAGCCAGGAATTAGGGGATGGGTCCCAAGATGGTGACCTGCGGGTGGGACAACTGTCAAGGGGCAGGGCTACCCATTTGGTCCTCTACTATTCACCAAAACTCACTAAGCAGCCCCTCATCTGAAATAATTGTCCACCCTTGAGCTAAAGCTATGATATAGCATGTTTGGATGATCTATTTTGAGGCCATAGATGGATTCAGGATTTTAGGAAGTGGGACATAGCAACAGCCAAATGTACTTGAAGGGTAACTGCACCCATCTTCCAGCATCCCTGTTGGGGGCAGACCATGCCTCAGGATCAGCAAAAGAACCTTTGTTAGTCTTTCAAATAAGTAAGAATCTTCCTTTTCCCCTCTCTTCCACTCCAAGCTTAGCTATATATTCTCTTTCCTCCCTTCCTATTAGTCTCCTCCCCTACCAGCTGTTGCTACTTCCCCTAGCTGAGCTAGGGATGGTGAGGGAGGGAGGGGAAGGGGTGGCGGTGTCCAGAGCCCCTTCTGCCCTGCTGGAGCCAGGATGTACATGGGATCAACATTTGCTGTGGACAATATCAAAAAGCAGGTAGATTCTGTTCCCCCACATCTGCTCTGGTGCTGGCAGGGAACACTGCAGGGACTGGGCAGGAGGAGGGAATCCACCTATTTCTTCTCCTGTTCCTGGATCAGCCTGGCTTCTTTCAGAACTTGGATGGATCCTCAGGAGAGGCTCCAAAGCTCCATCCACCCCTGCCTCCAGCCCCAGAGCAGTTGGGAAAAGCAGCAGCAGTGGGGAAAAGAAAGTGGCGGTGCTTCTGAGCACATAAGGAAAGGGTAGGGGAATACTTCTTTCTTTCCTGGACTTAAAAACTCCCCAGCTTCTTCTCCTGGGTCTGGTCTGTCCCACTGCATGTCCCCTGACCCCCCTTCCTGCAGATTTGTACCTGTTTCAGGCCTTCTTTTATAATGTCTTCTTTCAGGTATTGTGCTTTGTGTAGTTGAAGGCTTTGGCTTCCTTGACCACAGCACACACTTCAGGGACAGAGGACTCCTGGGAAGGGATGGCATCCACCTTATGTGAAGAAGTAACTCCCTGTTTTCAGCCAGAATAGCCAATCTTCTAGATAGGGCTTTAAACTAAGTTTGCTGGGGGACAGGGTAACACTGACTGGAATTTGCCCAGGGACCAACATACAAGAAAGCTCCATAGATAGGGACAGTAGGAGAGCCACTCTTGAGAGAGCTGAGGGAACAGACTTTTTCAGCATGACAGGAAGCCAAGGGTCCCAACAGGAGGACTCAGGTGCCTGTACACAAATGCCAGGAGCACAGGGAAGAAGGAGGAGGAGCTAACCCTCCTGCTCTCTGGTGGGCAGTCTGACCTAGTATGGATTACATATACCTGGTGGGACTCCTCACACAATTGGAGTACAATCTGCATAGAAGGGACCGGGTAGGGAAGAAAGTTAGAGGTGCAGCTCTCTATGTGAAAAAGCAATACACCTCTCTGGAGACTGATTTCAGATCCAAAAAGAGTGGCTTAAAACCCTCTGGGTCAAGGTGCAGGGGGAATGGGGCAGGAAGGAGGGTGTACGGAGAGAGAGACTTAACTGTAGGTATATATTACAGGCCACCAAATCAGGTGAAGGAACTTGATCTGGAGTCTGCCCAAGAACTGACAGATGCCATGCATGCAGTGGATATTGCGATCATGGGCGACTTCAATTATCTGAAAATCTCCTGGGAGGAATACTCAGTCAAGTCAGACCAGTCACGTTCCTTCCTGACCTACATTGAAGAGCTCTTTCTGGATCAGGAGGTTCCTGGGCCAACCAGAAGTAATGCTGTATTAGATTTGGTCCTAGCCAAAGGAGATGATCTTGTGACTGACTGAAAAATAGAGAGTAGCCTGGGTGACAGCAACCACAAAACCATCATGTTCACTGTCCATCACAAGAGAGACAAATATGATAGCAAGGTTGAAGTCTTGGACTTCAAAAATGCAGATTTCAACAAGCTCAGGTCACTAGTAGGGCAAGTGTTGAGGGACCAAGAACTGAAGGCAAAAGGTGTCATTAAGAGTGGTCGCTCCTTAAGGACATGATCCTGGAAGCACAAAGGAAGTCCATTCTCACTTAGAGAAAAGGTAGCAAAAGGCCTCGGAAGCCCTCCTGGCTAAACAGGGAAATCACGGTCCTTCTTAGAAAGAAGAAAGAGGTGTACAAGCAATGGAAACTGGGGACAGGCCTCAAGAAGGAGTTTACAACAATGGCCTGCACTTGTAGGGAACAAATTAGAAAGGCTAAGGTGGCAACTAAACTTGGATTAGTAACAGGAATCAAGGACAACAAAAAGTCCTTCTTTAGGTACACAGGGAACAAGAGGAAAGCAAATGGGAATGTGGGGCCACTATTCAACAACTCAGGACAGCTGGTTACCAACATTCAGGAGAAAATTCAACTCCTGAATGACTACTTTGCCTCAGTATTTCACCGAACCATGGGGAAAGTCATGCCAGATAGAGTAAAGAATGAGCAGGGCAGAAATGACTACCTTCCTCCTGTAGCTGTACAACTGGTGTGTGATCAATTAAATAAATCAGATCGGAGTGGGCAAAATTCAGCCTTGAGGCCAGATGTGGCCCGCCAGACCCACGGGGGCCCTAAAACATTTAGAAAATAAATATTTATCTGCCCTAGTCTGCCTGCCATTTGGCCCTCAATGGCTTGCCAAAACTCAGTAAGCAGCTCTCTGCCCAAAACAATTGCCCAGCCCTGAATTAGGCATAGATAAATCAGCAAAACTGGATGAGCTCCATCTAGGAGTGCTGAAGGAGCTGGCCATCATC
Organism: Caiman crocodilus; assembly: GCA_030014935.1. Lineage (NCBI taxonomy): Eukaryota > Metazoa > Chordata > Crocodylia > Alligatoridae > Caiman > Caiman crocodilus. The sequence goes on from JAGPOW010003182.1 coordinate 32,265,202, forward strand.
ATTGTGGAGCTCCTGGCAAAACTATGCCAAAACTCATGGCACTCTGGAGAGGTCTCTGAGGATTGGAAGAGGGCTAAAGTTCTGCCCATCTTCAAGAAGGGGAGGAGAGAGGACCCGGGTAACTGTAGGCCAATTAGCCTAACTTCTATCCCAGGGAAAATCCTGGAAAAATTCATTAAGGAGTCTGTGTGTGTTAGGCTTACAAAACATAGGATTCTAAATGACAGCCAGCATGGCTTCATTGTGGGCAGGTCTTGTCTTTCCAATCTCATCTTTTACACTCAGGTAACTTGACACCTGGATAAGCGAGCAGTGGTGGATATCATATACCTTGACTTCCAAAAACCTTTGTTCTGGTATCCTATGAAGTTCTCCAAAGAAAATTGGAAGATAGTGGACTTAACTGCAACACGGTTAAGTAAGTAAGAAGCTGGCTGTGTGGTAGGACCTAGAGAGTGTTGTCCTGGTGAGAAGTGGGCAGTGGTGTCCCACAGGTATTGATGCTTGGTCCTATACTTTTCAACATCTTTATCAACAATTTGGATGAGGGGGTAAAGAGCTCACTTGCCAAGTTCACAAATGACACCAAATTATGGGGAAACGTGGTCACGCTTGAAGATAGGCTACACATACAGGCAGATCTAGACAGGCTAGCAAGTTGGACGAGTCAGAACCAGATGAAGTTCAACTTCAAGAAATGTAAACTGCTCTGGGCACTGTACTTTAACAGGAACATGGTAAAACTTGAGACAGGACAGAGAAGGGCCACCTGCATGATTAGAGGCTTGCATGGTAAGCCATATGAAGAAAGTCTGAGGGACCTGGGACTCTTCAGCTGAAAAAGAGAAGGCTGAAAGGGTTCTTGGTAGCAGCTTACTGCTACATTACTGGAGTATATCTGGAGCTCGGTGAACAACTGTTCACCAGGGTGCGCTTGGGGAAATCCAGGAGTAATGGCCACAAACTCATTTCAGGCTCAACATTAGAAAAAACTTCACAGTTAGGATGTCCACACTGTGGAATAAGCTCCCTTCAGAGGTGGTACAATTTCCTACCCTGGAAATTTTCAAGAGGAGACTGAACAATCATCTTGCTGGGGTCACCTGATCCCACCTGTCTTTTTTCCTGCCTGGTGCAGGGGGCTGGACCTAATGATCCTCTGAGGCCCCTTCCAGCCTTACAATCTATGAATAATTTGATTTCACTATTGGTTTAGCTTGATATGTTGACTATGTCCTTTACTTTGGTGACCAAGACAATTGTCACTCAGAAACTGGTGTTGGGGCCTTCTATTTTATCCACATTTCTGGAGATTGGATTAAACTCCTTGAAAATAGCCAAAGCTGGCAACAGGAGATAAAATTCAGCTGCTACCACAATGTGTCAGACTTTCCAAATTGTACCGTACCTGATTTGTGAATACACAGAATTCCAAGGCATGCACCCAGGATAGGCATCTATGCAGATGTAGGTATACATAGATGTCCAAATCTCTATTTTGCATAACTATGTTGAGCACTGTGATAACCCCAGGGAAACTGCTGAGATCATAGTCCAAAAAGGGCATGTCTATATGTACCATTAATGCACATGAATAAACTCTGGAGCTTATTGCTTTGGAGTTGATTGCTCCTGGGCACCAAGTCTTCACATGTGCCCAGGGCTGCAACACACTGAGTTGGACTAGAGCAGCCCCAGCTGGCAGGGAGCCCAGGGGAACAGTCTTCCAGCCCAGGGATGATCTCCCCAACTCAACTTGCTGCAGAGGGGTTGGCTAGTGTGAGACTACTTCAGTGCTGGGTCAGCCAGAAGGCAGGCCCCACACTGAAGCACCCTTGTGCCCCAGCCAGCCCCTCCAGCATCTACACTAGCATTGCTGTGATGTTTTTTACTTCATAGCAGATTAGTAATTCTATTTACAAGTACTATCCTGCTACAGAGTAAATTATTTTACTCTAGCCTAATAGGGGTGCATGTGTAGATGTACAACATTTACTTCGCAGATAAGTAGTCTTCTGAGATGTAAACATCTCATGTAGATGCTCCCACAGGTTGTGTCTACATGTGCAATTAATGTACACAAATGAACTCCAAAGCCTCAGGCAGCTTCTTGCCTCCCTCTCCATGTGCTGCCAAGTGATTGCGTAGGGTGTGTGGTGCTTCATACTAAGGTACCCTATGTCCCAGCCATCCAGGGCAGCATCTAAACATGAGCTGCTGCATACACACACACACAAACTCCACAGCAGAGTAGCACTTGAATTTTACAAGACTATCCTGCTGTAGAGCTTTTTTAGTATCAAGGTCCCTAAGAGGGACATATGTGTAAATGCCAAGATGTGTAATGCAGTTAATTAGTCAACTGTGCAGTAAACAACTCCACTCATGATCTTAATCAAAATATTATTTTTTTGGAATTATGACTCAACACTACAACTTATTACTGGATTGTGTCCTTAAAAATATGTATTATCATTTTTAGCAACTTAATACACTTCTCATGAGTAGGTGAGGCCTTTTTTAAATTTAAAAACATTCATATTATTTAAATTCCAAATCATATCTAAAATTCAAATCAGCTCAAAAGGTGGAGATAGAGTTGGAACTGTAATTAAACTAGAAGCAAAACAATCATGATCATTCAAATGCCAGTGAGGTATACTGTGTACATTTGGATGGCCAAGAAAAAAATCCAGTATATCAGATGTTGAGGGCATGACCCTGTTCTGACAACATGGAATTGCAGAGAACTGATGTGGCAGTACATCAAAGCTGCAATGATTCATACATCTCCAAATTAATGACAGTATCATTAGTGGTGAATGCAGGTATTAAAAGCAAAATTTATTTCTCTACACGAAACTTTCATTTCAAGACTAGCAGAAGCTACGCAAAATTGCCTAGGCTATTATACTCTTAAGTATAATTTGGAATGCATGAGTCATATCATAAATTCTGGTAGGAGTTTGTTAGTTGGAATGTGATTTCTTTATTTCCTTTATGACATATCAGATAATATGTAATATAAAAAACTCAAAATACAAAACAAGTTATAAACTGGGTATAAACCACAGCTGTTTATCATATTTCTTAAGTGAAAAACATTAAATAGCTTTGTACCTATATTCTTGAACCCAAAATTCTATTCAGGAACCTCTTTTTAAAATAAAGCCCAATGCACCAAAAGGAAGATATTTATGAATAACATATGGGCATCAATTGAAATACTTTACTGATGATGATTCATATTTCACTAAATACATAGTTAAAATCATTTAGCATGTATTCCTACTAGCATAAATAGTAGCCTTTGGCAACTATAGTCTTCATGTTGTGGTAATGACATCCAAATAGAATTTTTCTATTAAGTTTCCATAGAATTTTTAAAGTTGTTTTGGGGTGACTGTAGTAACTTTTGTCCAGAATATATGCACATGTTGTTTTTTGGGGTTTTTTTCTTTTAAGAAGTCCAATAGTCTATTCCTCTGAAAGCACCAGACTAGCCTCCAAAAGAGCAGAAATTCTCCTGTTATATTATTATAGTATGTTCATATGGTATTTCTTTTTGCATAGGAAAATATAGCAGCTGCTGGCAAATGGGGACAATGTCTCAGCCCCCACTATGATCTCAGAGTTAGGGCTAGGCAGCAGACAGCTACCCAGGGCAGGTGTGCAGGTGGAACAGCAGATGCTTTGGATGTGGAACAGCTCCTCCCATCCTCTGGAGTGCAAGGCTGACCCTGGTGCCCCCTGCCAGCCTGGGGTTGGCACCCCAGGGAGCTTAGGGCTCCTCCCTGATGGCCATGTGAGAGCAAAGCAGAGCAGGACAGGTGTACCCCTTCCCTGAACTGCTCCCATCAGGAGCATATTTGCTTCCAATGAGCACACATGTAGATGCACTCCCAGGAGAAGCTTGCTGAGCAGTGTTTTATTGCACAGTAAGCTTTTTATGCCTTAATTGCATGTGTAGACATGCCCACTATGCACACTATTAGTCCAAAGCCAAATGGCTCATGATTTACCATACAGTTCTTTGGGTGGGGGCCCACCAGAGTTGACAATGTTTTCAACCATGATGACCTCATACCCAGCTACCCAGCAACCTTCCCCCAGTATGGATGGACACCTGTACCTGACACACAAATATCCCCTCCACACACACGTGCACACACACACTACCCCTCCACCCCAAAAGTTCCCAAGCTCTGGTCTTCCAAGTCCCCTGCTCCCATGTCTTTTCCTTCCAGCATAGTATTACCTGCAAATGAATACTTCAATAACAACTTGGAGAATTGAATTAAGATTTTGTACATGTACAAGTATCTACATGCACACTTTAATTTGCATTAGCCTATTTTAATGCACATTAGGCATCACTAAAAACACTGTGCAATTTAATTATTGTGTTTTAAAATAGGCTAATGCACATTAAGCAACACTGAAAAATCATGCTCTTTATTTACTACACATTAAGTAACAAGCTCTTTAGTTACATGTTAGGGTGACAATATTTGGATTTTAGGGAGCACTGGATTTGCAGCTGAATAAAAGGCTTTAATCTGTGACACAGCAAAAGCTGCTGACCACAAGGCAGAATGATATATATTAAAATTAACTTTGCAAATGCTTAGGCACATAGTTTTAACCATATAATAGTATTATTGTGAGATATATAGTTTTTATATATAAGATTTTGCTAATGAGTGTGTATGTTAAGTAACCATCTGAATTGTGTTAACCATTTTTCTGAAAACAGCAGCAAGTAAGTCTGTGTGTTGTGAACCAGCTACAGTGAGAAACAAGGTAAGATACAGGGACCCAAAGAAGATGGAGATGGTACAACTTGGGACAGAAAAACATATTGGAATGTGGAAGATAACATGTAACCGAGATGAACATATGCAAAAGGGTGAATGGTGATTGGTAAAGAAGCCTCCAGAGTCTGCTGATTGACTGAAAGAAGTGAGTTCATGGCTTTAGACATGCACTCATAGCAAAAGGGCATGTAAATGAATGAAATGCATTGGCAATTTCATGCTAATTATGCAAACAGCAAACAGAGCCAGAGCTTGAAATGGGAGGAGAAATGGGTGGAACATAGGAGGAGTGAGGGTAGGATATATGGTCATGAACATAAACCAAAGTGTGTAAAATGTGGAAAAAACTATTGTTCAAGGCTACCCGCCATGTTCATGGGTTGTGTATTTGTGAGGGAGCTCACCCAAAGCTGTCTCCATTTTGAATAAAGCTGTTGCAAGCAATGTGCTCCGGTGTTTGCTCCCTGCCTGCTCTGGCTAATGAGTAACAGGACCCATGAGCAATTGGATCATCATCTCCCTAGTTGTTGGGCACTGCATGGACTTGGGGTCTAATAACATGCAGCTTCCTAGTACCTCATAACAGAAGGTTCCTATTCTTGATGTGACAGAGACAGGGGAGAGAGGGAGAAACCTGAGGATAACCCACTGTTATCACTCACATCAGCTGAAGTGGAGAATACTATCAGGAAGCAGGGTCCTGAGCAACACTTCCAGAGTTGCTATTTCATCAGGATTGGTGATCAGTAGGCATGGAGATGTACTCCCAGTTCTGGAGAGGGGCCATCATGGAGAGTCCAGAATGTCAGGGAGGAACAGATGCCATAGAGACTCTCCACCTGGGAGTTGTAGGCAGCTGGTGACAGCAGAATAGAACAAGCTGTCTGTGCCGACAATTGGAGGAGTGCTGGGAGGAGCAGACGCTGAACACCAGAATGCCACATTGATCAATGGGAGCTCCAGGACAGGCATCTGAAAAAAGAGAAACAAGGTCAGGCATGGCTGAGAATGAGAAGTGCCCAGGGCTGTGGGTAGGGATTTCTGTAAATAATGAAAGCTGTTGTTGGTGTTAGTACAGAGCCATGGGAGATGCATGGAAAAAGATGAAACTTGCATCTTGCCAGCTACCAGTAGCGAATACCATCCAATACTCAGGAAGTGGTTAGGGTGGGATGTAGGGATGGTGGAGCCCCATGAAGCAACCAGGGTTGAGGGTTGCAGACCTAGAGTGTCATTCAAAGGGGAACTGGCTCCCAACCAAAGTAAAATCAGGTTGTGGTGGTGAGAGGGAAACCTATCAGAACACCTGAGAGAAGCTTTCTAGGTTCCCCACCCTGTCATCACCTGGTAGAATCTTACATGTCCAGAAGGGACCAAGGCCATATACCACCTAGAGGTGACATCTATACATAGGAGGGCAGGCTGCTCCAACATGCTTTAATTCCAGTGTAGTTCCAAAGCAGGTTAGTTCCAGAGCAGCATGCTGTAATTCCAGTGTAATTCCAGAGCAGATTAAATTAAATTGAGTCTGCTGGAGCATAATAATTACTGCACTCTAGGAGCTTCCTGCATCTCATGCATCAGCATCCCCACACATCAAAATGGTAGTGGGGACACATTATCTAAATCTCATCAAACAAGCTTTAGATTAAGCACCCCTACGACCATTTTGAAATGTGGGGGATACTGATACATAAGATGTTCCGGGCACTTTAGAGTGGCTCTCTAATTAGTGGCTCTAAGAGCCACTCTAATTAAAGTATGCCCTCCCTCAAGTACATGTATAAATGCCCAGAGGTACTAGATTTAATGCACATTAACTACCATTTGTTAATGCATGTAGAGACATGCCCTATTAGACCTAAGATAAACTCCTATAAAACCCCACTTCCTAGTTTGACACACTGATGACTGCTCAGAACACAATTAGCCAAACAGTTAAGAACCCACATTATAGTAGTTTCATCTAGATATTATTTTCTTACTTCATTCATGGGAATGTTGTGAAAAAACAATATTTAAAACCATATTAAAATCAAACTATATCACATGCTCTGCTCTCTGCTATGATAGCACCATGACAACACTGAAGGAAATATATTTGGTCATGCACAACTTATTCTTCATAGTTGGCAGGGTCAGAAGGGACCTACACAGATCATCTAGTCTGACACCCTGCCATGAGCAGGAAAGGATGCTGGGGTCAAATGACCCCAGCTAGGTGGCTGTCCAGCCTCCTTTTGAAGACTCCCAGGGAAGGGGTGAGCACCACTTCCCTTGGAAGTTGGTTCCAGCTCCTAGCTGCCCTGACAGTGAAGTAGCCTGATATCTAGCCTGAATCTACTCTCAGTCAACTTATGGCCGTTGTTCCTTGTTACCCCTGGTAGTGTTCAGGGGAACAGAGATTCTCCCATTGCCTGCTGGTCCCTCTTGGCAAGTTTATAGGCAGCCACCAGATTCCCTCTCAACCTTCTTTTGTGGAGGCTGCCCCCTAATCATGAGAGTGGCCCTCCTCTGGACCCTCTTGATGCTGTCCACATCCCTCCTGAAGTGCACTGCCCAGAACTGGATGCAGAACACTGTGGCCTGACCAATGTTGCATTGAAGGGGAGGATCACCTCCTTGGACCTGCTCATGATGCATCTATGAATGCATGACAGAGTGTGGTTATCCTTCCTGACCGCACCCTCACATTGGTGGCCAATGTTCATCTCGGAATCAATAGTGATTCTAAGATGCTTTTCTGCCTCTATGATCATGAGAAGGGAGTTCCCCAGCCTATAGGTATGCTGCTGGTTCTTCCTCTCCAGGTGGAACACTTTGCACTTGTCCGTATTGAAACCCATGCTATTCTCATCCACTCACCTCCATAGTTGTAGCCTGTCCCTCTCTTCTAGCGTGCTTACTTCTCCCCACAATTTAGTGTCATCTGTGAACTTGAACAAGGTGCTTTTCACACCCTTGTCCAAATCGCTGATGAAGATATTGAACGGTGCGGGCCCGAAAACCAAGACCTGGGGAACCCCACTGTCCACATTCCTCCAGGTCAAAAATGACCCATCCACATCCATCCAATTTGTGACCCATTTGACTGTGTAGGCTTTGACTCCACAAGTGCCTAAATTTTTAATGAGGATGGGGTGAGAGACAGTGTCCAGGAAGACTACGTCCACCACAACACCTGCATCCAAGGCTTTTGTGACCTGGTCATAGAAGGCCACCAGGTTGGTCTGACAGGACCTGCCTCTAATGAACCCATGTTGATTGTCCCTAAGCATAATCTCCCCTGTTGGCCCCTTGCAGATGTGCTCCTGGATAATTTTCTCAAAGAGCTTCCCCAGGACTGAGATAAGACTAATGAGCCTATAGTTTCCTGGGTCCTCTTTCCTCCCTTTTTTGAAAATAGGGATCACAATCGCCCTTTTTCAGTCATCAGGCACCTCACCAGAGCACCACGAGTGCTTGTAAAGCTGTGCCAGGGGTCCTGCAATGACCTCTGCCAATTCCCTAAGCACTCTGGGGTGCAGATCATCAGGACCTGCTGACTTGAACACATCTAGTCCCTCTAGAAATTCTCTGACTAGGTCCTCACTGACCCTGGGCCTGGGTGCACCTGCCCTGGGCCCATCCAGAATCCCAGTGGCGGGGATGTCCCTGTCCCTACTCAGAAAAATGAAAGCAAAGAATCTGTTAAAGAGATTAGCTTTGTCATCTGGTGCTACTACCAGATTACCAAGCATGTCCTGCAGAGGCCTGACATTATTTGGTACCTTCTTTTTACCCACTATATATTTATTCTTGTTATCTTTGATCTGGGTCACTAGTCCCAATCCCAGTCCCATCTTTGCCTTAGCCTTCCTAATAGCCACCCTACAACGTCAAGCCAAGGAGGCATAATCCTCCTTGGTGATGGCCTCTCCCTTCCATTGGGTGTACACCTCCTTTTTTGGCTTTGAGGCATTCATGGATGCTTTTAAAGTCTTGACAAATCCATGTTGGCTGTTATTGATTTATTATTCTCTGGGTGCTCACAGATCAATAAACTGGTGATTGAGATATACCACAGTATCTTTCCAACTATCAGTCAGAAATTAGACTAGTCAGTCTGATTCCTTCTTTTTCCCTTTTAAACAAGGTACCATATTTCTTCTTCTAGTCTTCTCTGACCTCATATAGCCTCCAGCCATTCTAAAAGATAATAGTCAATGAGTCCACAATTCCTTCAATCCAATTTTTTGATGACTCTAGTTTATAACTCTAATAAATCACTAATTATTCTTGGATTTTCTACATATATGGATTTTTAAGATAAATAGACTTTCCAAGATAAAATGTAGGGTGTGTGTGTGTGTGTGTGTGTGTGTGTATACACATTTGAAGTTAAGTTCCAGTGAGCCTAAGAACTAAAGCTTCTCATCAAATCCATTCCACAGCCATTTTAAAACATCCTGCTCCCCTTAAGAAGGCATTCATTCTAACTAGGTTCTTCCCATTATACTTGTTCAAGTTTTTGCAAAGTGCAGTATTAACAGAAACTATTCTGTTTAGCTGAATTAAGAATCAGCATAAGTCTCTCTAGAAAGAGATTTCTGAGAGACGTTGAAAGGACAAAGCAACTAAACAATACACTTTAAAAAGAGAGGAACTGACCAGTTCCTTTTTAAAAAAAACTAAAAGTCTACCCTGTTGCCAGAAGAATGAAGAGACATTGAGACCACCCAGAAAACAGAAGTCCTGCCAAACATCCAAAATTCACAGTACATCATGAATAAAGGGCTGCAATTTACTTGGAGAATTCTCAGTCCTTTCTCCTCCCCCATCCATCTCATGTATCAGTACCTAACTGTAAATCTATCTAGCAGATAATTTTATTATATTCTTTATAAATTAAACTCTTAGCTATATAAACAAGTTATTATGAACTCATATGACATGTGTATTCTTTCCTTTTAAGAGATGGATAGAACCTCAGCTTCTTTTCCACAATTTGCTCACTGCAGTTTAGGTCACTAATCTGTTTCCTCATCATATCAACTATGAGCACATTGTGGCAGAACAGGAGCAGTCTCTTTTGCATTTTGTTTGGGGTTTTTTTTGTTTGATTCCTGGACTACTGGGGCCAGGTGCAGGGGGCACATTGGGGCGGGGCCGGGTGGGAGGAGAGTGATCAGGGAGTGGGGGCTGTGCAGGGGGACTCTGCCATGAGCTACCAGAGCCCCCACAGGCCCTGCTGCTTCTGGTGAGTGCAAGGTTTTTGGGGGGTTTTTTTAGTGCTAGGAGGCTAGGGCCAAGCAGCGCAGCCATGGGGGCTTCTCCCTGGGCTCCCCCACTCAGGAAGAGGTAGGCACAGCTGGAGCAGCTGTGGGAGAACCTGTGGGAGAACCCATCTGTGCCTGCCTCTCCCTGGCTGATCCAAATCTCTGAATCTTTTCTGAATCAATTCAGAGGCTTGGGATTTGATTCGGAGCTTTTAATGGGTATCCTGATTCAACTCAGATTCAGAGATTTGGCTGCCAAGTTGGGCCAAATCCTCTCCAAATCAAATCAATGACTGAAGCTTCTCACAACCCTACTGGACAGCTCCCAGGAAGAGGAGGAGTTTTACAAGGAGGATTCATGGATAGCTCCAAGTGACAGCAGAGACCAGTTGCAGGTCAACGGCACTGACAGGAATGCAGGTCCTTGCTCTATTTCATGGCTCTTTAAATAGAATCATAGAATCACAGAAAACTATGGTTGGAAGTGACCCCAGGGGACCATACAGTCCAATTCCCTGCTCAAAACAGGCCCATCCCCAACTAGATCATCCCAGCCCCTCCACAACCTCTCTGGGTAACATATTCAAGTGTTTTACTGTCCTCATCATGATAGAGTTTTCCCTAATATATAGCCTAACCTTCCCCTGCTGCAACTTGAGACCATTGCTCCTTGTTCTGTCATCTGCCACCACTGAGAACAGTCCAGTACCATCCTCTTTGCAACCACACTTCAGGTAGTTGAAGGCTGCTATTAAATCCCCTTAGTCTTCTCTTCTCTGAACTAAATATACCCAGTTTCCTCAGTCTCTCCTAAGAAGTCATTTGCCCCAGCCCTCTCATCATTTTTGTTACCTTCTGCTGGATTCTCTGCAATTTGTCCACATCCTTTCTGTAGTGGGTGGCCCAAAATCAGACATGGTACTCCATATGTGGCTTCACCATTGATGAATAGGGGAATAATCACTTCCCTCAATCTGCTGGCAATTCTCCTACCAATGCAGCTCAGTATGCTGTTAGCCACTCTCAAAATAATGGCACACTGCTGGCTCATATTCCGCTTTCTCTCCATTGTAACCCCTAGGTCCTTTTCTATAGAGCTGCTGCTTAGCCAATTAGTCCCCAGACTGTACCAGTGCATGGGATTGTTAATCCTAAATGCAGGAATTTGCACCTGTCCTTATTGAACCTTATGACATCACTTTTGGTCCAAACCTCCAATTTCCTGAGATCTCTTTAAATCCTAGCCCTACCCTTCAGTGTGTCTACTACTCCCCACAGTCTTGAGTCATCTGAAAACTTGCTGAGGGTGCATTCTATTCCATCTTCCAGATCACCAATGAAAATATTGAATAAAACCCACTCCAGAACCAACCCCTGCAGTACTCTACTTGATATTGGCTGCTAACTGGACATCAAGTCATTGACTGTACACTCTGGGCACATGACCCTGCCAGTCTTTTATCCACCTAGCACACCTGTGCGAGTGCCATGGGAGACTATATCAAGAGCCTTGCTAAAATCAAGGAATCACTGGTCTCCCTGCATCCACAGAGTCAGTCATCTCATCATAGGCAATCAGGTTGGCCAGGTATGGATTACCCTTGGTGAATCCATGCTGACTGTTCTTAATCACCATCTTGTCTTACAAGTACTTAGAAATAAATTCCTTGTGGACCTACTCCATGATTTTTCCAGAGACTCAGGTGAGGCTGACCAGTCTGTAGTTCCCTGGATCCTCCTTCTTCTCTTTCATAAAGATGGGAACTATATTTGCCCTTTTCCAATTTTCTGGGATAATCTCCGAATTGCCAAATGATGGCCAGAGGCTCTGCAATCACATAAGCCAACTCTCTCAGTACCCTCAGGTGCATCCCATCCAGCCCCATGGACTTGTATATGTCCAGCTTTTCTAAATAGTCCCTAACCTGTTCTTTCAACATTGTTGGCTGCTCACCTGCTCTCCAAACTGTGTTTCCAGATACAGTAGTCTGGGAGCTGACCTTGCCTGTGAAGACTGAGGTGAAAAAGGCATCGAGTATTTTACCCTTTTCTGCATCCTCTGTTACTAAGGTACCTCCCACATTTAATAAAGGACCCAAACTTTACCTGATGCTCTTCTTGTTGCTGGCATATTTGTAGAAACCCTTCTACTTACTCTTTATGTTTTTTGCTCTCTGCAACTCCGTTTGCATTCTCGCCTTCCTGATTTCATCCCTTCATGCCCAAGCAATACTCTTATACTCCTCCATAGTTGCTTGTACAGGTTTCCATTTCTTATAAGCTTCCTTTTTGTGTTTTAGTTTACTGAAGAATTCTCTGGTAAGTCAAGCTGGTCTTTTGCTATACTTGCTAGTCTTCCTGCAAATCAGGATGGTTTATTCCTGCACTCTCAATAAGGTTTCTTTAAAGTACAGCAAGTTCCCCTAGACTCCAGCCCCCCGTAAACTAACCTTCCAGGGGATCCTGTCCACAAGTTCCCTCAGTGAGTAAAAGTCTGCTTTTCTGAAATCCGAGGTCCTAATTCTGCTGCTCTCCTTCCTTCTTTTCCTCAGGATACTGAACTCAATCATCTCATGGTCACTGCTGCCCAAAATGTCATCCACTACTACATTCCCCACCAATTCTTCCCTGTTTGTGAGCAGCAAGTCAAGAAGAGCATTGTTTCCAGCACTTGCACCAGGCAGTTCTCCCCAGTACTCTGTAAAAACTTTCTGGAGTGCCTGTGCACTGCTGTATTGCTCTCCTATAAGATGTCAGGATGATTGAAGTCCCTCATGAGAACCAGGGCTTGTGATTGGGAAACTTCCACTTGCTGTTTGAAGAAAGTCTCATCCACCATGTCCTCCCTGTCTTGTGATCTATAGCAGAACCCAAACACAACATTACCCTTGTTGCTCTCCCCTTTCACCCTAACCCAGAGACTTCCTGTGGCCTCTTTCCAGCTTCATACTGGAGCTGTGAGCAATCATATGGCTCTTTTCAATAAAACACAACTCCTCCTCTTCTTCCCTGCCTTTCCTTTCTGAACAGCTTATACCAGGGTTGGGAAAAATGGTGGATCCAGCAAGTGTCTGAATTCCATTTCCCAGCAGCCTCTTCCCACATCCCTGCACCAGTTTCCATGGATATCCCAGGAGTGATGGGGCCTTGACAGCATATAGACAGGGTTTCTATGAAGACTGGCCCCACAAGCACTTTCAGGGCACACAGCTGGTTGGAGAGTTGCTTCAGGACTGGGCTGGTGTCTTGTGGTGGTAACAGCATGGTCTGAAGCTGCGGCAAAGCTTCAATACACTGCCTGCATACCTCTACCTAGGACACATGGGCAGCAGATTGCAACTCTGCCCCAGCTCCAGACCATGCTGTCACTGTCATAAGATCCCAGCCCCAGAGCAACTGCCCAACTAGATGTGCACCCTGCCAGCACTGCTGGAGCCAGTCTCCATGGAAAACCTATCTCTGCACTGTCACAGTACTGCTGCTCATGGAGTTTGCATGGAAACTGGCTGCAGCAATGCAAGGAAGGGCTGCTGGGAAATGGAGTCCACCATGAGCCAATCTGGCCCGCAGGCTGAACTTAGCCATCCCTGGTTTATAACCATCCATGCCAGTGCTCCAGTCATGCAAGGTATCCCACCAAGTCTCTGTTATTCCAATCATGTCATAGTTCCATGACTGCAAGGACTTTCATTTCTTTTAGGTTGTTTCCCAGGCTCCATGCATTTGTGTATGGGCACCTGAGGTAACTAGTCAATTGTCCTATATAATAGAACTATGATTTAGAGTTCCCCCCATGTCTCAACAGACATTCACCTGTCAGATTGGGTGGGCAGGGGGATTGAGCCTGCCTGCAGGAGCCTGAGGAGTCTGCCTACAGCTGAGGAGCTTTCTCTTTCCCCCATCCCTGAACCCTCCAACCCCCATCCCAACTTCAGGATTGTTAGAAGGCAGGGTGATCTGGAGGGGTAGGAAGGCTGGAGCAGGGTCACAAGGTTGGGGAGTTCAATCCACCCTGCCCTCCAACTCAAACTGAGCAAACCCCACATGGCAGCCTGTTCCCCCTTGCCGCCCTCCCCCCACCATCCCCAAAGGCAACAAATTAACCCTAGGGAATACAAATTCCCTAAGGTGTTCTAAATTGGAGTGCCTTCATCTGATACCTCATTTGATGAGGGTTTAGGAAATAACACTACTATGGGAACATCAAGAGGATGACTACCAGAGCACTGAAGCAGGATATAGTTTGTGTGCTGTGGGAGATGTTTTCTGGTGAGGTTGCTTTCACTGGGCATGTCTACATGAGATGTTTACTGCAGAGTAGACTAATAAGCTCTGCAGTGAATGGTTCAGTGGCTGTGTCTACATGTGCAATTAATGCACATAAATAAACTCTGGAGCTTATTGCTCTGGAGATTTTCATATGCAGCAGTGCACATGTAGACTCTGCCCCAGCTGGCTGATGCACAGGGTGTTTCATCATGGAGCTAGCTGGCAGGCAGCCCACACACTGAGAAACCCTGTGTCCCAGTAAGCTGGAGAAGTGTCTACACATGCTGTTTGAACAAAAAAACTCCACAGCAGGGTAGTAATTGTATTTTACAACACTACTCTGCTGTGGAGTTTATTAGTTCTGTGTGCCCTAAAAGGAACACAGATATAGATGCTGATCTGTTTACTGTGAATTTAGTAAACTGTACAGTAAATATCTCATGTAGACTCACCCATGACCTACACACGCACTCCTATTAGAGCACAGAAAACTAATAAACTCCTCAGTACTGCACATGAACAAACTCTGGAGCTTAATACTGGCTCTTTTCAATAAAAACACAACCCCTCCTCTTCTTCTTCTTCCCTGCCTTTCCTTTCTGAACAGCTTATACCAGTTTTTTTCATGTGCAGCTGTGTATGTGTAGATGCTGACCAACTAGCCTGGGCATGAGTGCTTCAGTGTGGGGGCTATCTTCCAGCTATCCCCATGCTAAAGCACCCTCATGCCCCAGAAAGCACCCCTGCAGCACTTTGAGTGCAGTTGGAGCAGCCCCAGGCTAGCAAGCTGATCACCATGCTCCCCTGCCACTTGGGACTCATCCAACTGTGTATGGATCCAACTCTATCCTTTCTGTACAGCTTATAACCCTCAATGTGTACTGCCCAGTCATGGGAAGACTCTCACCAGGTTTCTGTTAGCCCTACTACATTGTAGGTGTTTTCTGCAAGCAGGAGCACTAGTTCATCCTGCTTGCACCCCATGCTCCTAACATTAGTGTATAGGCACTTGAGCCCTCTGACTGGTGCCTTTGTTGCCCCCTGGCTCTGATGCCCAAAGACCCCTTATTGCTTACCTGCTTATTGCTTACCTGTGGTGTACTGCTGCGCGCCCCATTAATTGCAGGTTCCCAATGTTCTCCTTCTTCAGGCTGGACTGTCCTCTCATGTCATCTTCCACGTCCACTCACTGGTACGACAGAATAGAATATCACCTGTGCACCTTTTTCCCTCAGCATGCCACCCAGAGCATGGTAGTCCATCATCAGGTGATCAGGGCTTCTCCTGGCTGCATCATTAGTACCCACATGGACTAGGACCACAGGGTAGTAATTGGTGGGCTGAATCATGGCCTGGAACATTCCCATCACATCTCAAATCTTTGCCCCAGGTAGGCAGAAGACGTCTCATGTTGAGGGGTCCTGGTGACAAATGGGTCCTTCCGTACCTCTCAGGATGGAGTTGCCTATGGCGATCACTCGACACCTCCTCCTCTGGGTCTGCTTGGTTTCCTTGACCTGTTCGGAGTGTGGAGGTTGTGGCATTGCTTCCTGCCCAGAGGTTTCCTCATCTCCTTCCATCTCCTGCAGCGCTGCCAGGGCTTTATAGCTGTTCTCCAGTCGGACTGGAGGAACTGGTACCGGAAACAGGGAGAAGATGGTACTCTATGTCAATGAGCAATATACCTTGACCCTTATCAAAACGGAATCAGAGGAGGAGAACGTAGAAGGATTAGGTTACATGGGGTTAGGTTACATGGATTAGGTTACATGGGTTAGGTTACATGGAGGACAAGGAGAAAGGGATTTGGTGGTAGGGGTCTGCTACAGATCCCCACACCAAGAGGAAGAACTAGATTTGGGGCTCCTGAGGCTCTCAGAAACCATAAAAACTAGGGAGGAAGTAGTCAAGGGGTATCTCAAACTACCCAGACAAACTACCTGAATTGGCTAGAGGGTCGCATCCAGACAGTCATAGTGGTTGGGTCTGTATCAACCTGGAAGGGTGTGGGCAGTGGGGTCCCAGAGGCTCAGTCTTTGGACTGATACTCTTCAATGAGCAACTTGGACGAGAGAGTGAAGTGTACTCTGTCCAAGTTTGCGGATGACACAAAACTGTGGGGAGAAGTGGACACACACTACAAGCAGGTCTGGACAGGTTGGACGTAAGGGTGGAAAACAACAGAATGCAATTCAACAAGGAGAAATGCAAAGTGCTGCACCTAGGGAGGAAAAATGTCCAGCACACCTACTGCCTGGGGAATGACGTGCTGGGTAGCACGGAAGTAAAGAGGGATCTTGAAGTCCTAGTGGACTCCAAGATGAACATGAGTCGGCAGTGTAACAAAGTTATCAGAAAAGCTAATGGCACTTTATTGTGCATCAGCAGATGCATGACGAACAGAACCAAGGAGGTGATGCTTCCCCTCTATAGGGCTCTGGTCAGACTACAGTTGGAATACTGCGTCCAACTTTGGGCGCCGCACTTCAAGATGGATTTGGATAACCTGGAGAGGGTCTAGAGAAGGGCCACACATATGGTTAAGGGCTTGCAGGCCAAGCCCTATGAGGAGAGACTAAGGCACCTGGACCTCTCCAGGCTCTGCAAGAGAAGGCTGAGAGGTGACCTTGTGGTTGCCTGTAAGTTCATCATAGGGGCACAGAAGGGAATTGGTGAGGCAGACTGGACATTAGGAAGAACTTCTTCACAGTTAGAGTAGCCAAGTTCTGGAATGGGCTCCCAAGGGAGGTGGTGCTTTCCCCTACCCTGGGGGTCTTCAGGAAGAGGTTAGATAGGCATCTAGCTGGGGGTCATCTAAACCCAGCACTCTTTCCTGCCTATGCAGGAGCCCCAAATCTATTTCTTCCTCTTTGTGTAGCAGACCCCTACCACCAAATCCCTTTCTCCTTGACCTCCATGTAACCTAACCCACAATCCTTCTACGTTCTCCTCCTCTGATTCCATTTTGATAAGGGTCAAGGTATATTGCTCATTGACATAGAGTGCCACTTTCTCCCCATCTCCGGTACCAGTTCCTCCAGTCTGACTGGAGAACAGGTATAAGACCCTGGCAGCACTGCAGGAGATGGAAGGAGATGAGGAAACCTCGGGTTGAACTCGATGATCTATTGAGGTCCCTTCCGACCCTAACATCTATGAATCTATGAACTGGGCTCCACATGTGCTGCACAAGAACAAACTCTGGAGCTAACTGCCCTGCAGTTAATTGCTCTCAGGCATATGCTTAAATGGTGTGCCCAGGAGCAAAAATATCTGGAGGAATAAGCTCCAGAGTTTATTAATTTGCACTATTGCAGATGTTGATGCACCCAATATGGTTCAGGACTTGCTTGAGGATCCAGTGAAGTAGGGTGGCACTGGATCCTACCACCTCAGTCACCACTTTTGGAAATTGAGTGAGATATTGCTAGCAACTTTCAGTGGAATTTGTAATCACGTTGAAGTTGTGCTGCTTGTTTATAAATGGAATGAATACTCAAAGAAAATAGCTGTAGGTTTATCATGCCTATCAAAGGGACTCTTTCCACAGCCTATGGAATGAGCAGGGGGACTACAGAAAACTGGATAGGATTCTATACACTTCTCAGAATAGGAGTAGAATTCAGTAGGATCTTGAAAGATTGGAAAGTTTGGCTAGAGGGATTAGGGTGAAGTTCAACACAGGCAAATTGAAAGTGCCAGATAATCAAAATTATAATCAAAAGCAATAATACAGGATGGAACAAAATTGGCTAGGTGGCAGCATTATTGAGATTAGGGATTTCAGTTAATTGTACACTCAAGATGAGTTAGGAATATGATGCAGTTGAAAAAACCCCACAAATGCAATTTATTGCTGCATCAACAGGAATATTAGATGCAGGACACTAGACAATGCCATGCTATTTAGTGCTGGCTTGGCCTCATCTAGGAGTAGTATGTACAGTTCTGGGCCCAACATTTTAAGAAGGATATAGAGAAGTTGGAGACAGTCCAGATGTAAATGACAAAAATAATAAATTATGAAGGGGTTGGAAGGTTGAGAGACCTGAAGACAATCATAAAGAAGAGAATAATTATTCTCCCTTGCTGCAAAGAGCAGGATAAGAAGAAATACATTCAAATTGCATCCACATAAGCTTAGATTAGATTCCTTGCTATTAGGAGAGTAAGGAAATGGAATATATTGCTCAGGAAAGTTGTGGAATGTTCTACATTTATGCAGAATATTGACTCAGATAACACTTGAGGTCTCTTCCAACTCTATAATCTGTTCCTGCTTTTCCAGATAATTGGGATACATAGGAACTTCCTACTTCCCAGGGAAGTGGTCCTCACCCCTACCTTGGGCAAATTCAAGAGGAGGTTGAATGATAACCTGTCTGGGGTCTTGTGAACCCAGCATTCATTCCTGCCTGTGGCAGGGGATCAGTCTAGATGATCTGTTCAGGTCCCTCCTGACCCTAGCTACTATGAAACTATACTTATGTACCTCCAGTCCATCTCAAGTCACATGACTACAGAAGAAGTTTGGTGAAAATGAACAGAGGTGGAGGTAAGGAAAGTGATCATACAGTTGAGCCTCCTGATTCATCTACCCCATGGACCTGTGGGTGATCATTAACTTTATCAAGGCATCAAACAGCACATGTAGCCCACCTGATGCACAAAGGGCGAGGAAAATCTTATATGCATTAGAGCTGTGCAAAACAGCACCATTCCATTTTGACTTATATTTTGATGTTTCAACAGAACAGTGTTTCATTTTGAATTTTGTTGTGATTTGAAACCACTGTTCTGTTTCATTTCATTGAAACAGTTTTGTTGTTTCAATGCTGTTTTGACATTTCACCCATAGGCTACAATGGGGAAGCACAAAACAGTCTATAACTCTGTCATTTATTGCATTATTTGGATGACACTTTTAGACATAGTAGAATCTGCTGAGGGCATAAAGCCTGCCAAGTTTCAAGGACATAGGTGTACGGGTTTCTGGGAAACTGTACCTCAAACTGTTGATAAACAAAACTCATGTCAAGTGTCTATGTTAAGGCACAGTGGGGTGAAAACTGCAGGAATGTTAGCCCCTGATGAGGCCATGAAGCCTGACAAGTTTGAAAGTGGTAGGTACAGGGGATTCTGGGACCCTGCAACTCAGGCTGCTGACAGGTGAAAGTTGTTACATGGGTGCTTGTGCGACTGTCTGTTAGGGCACAGAGGGGTGAAAACTGCCAGCCTTCTAGGCCCTACTGTGGCTATGAAGCCTACCAGCTTTCAAGGAGGTAGGTGCAGGGGCTTCTGGGGCCCTGAATTTCTGGCTGCTGACAGGCAAAATTCATGACATGGGTGGTTGACACTGTGTGTATGTTAAGGTGTGCCCTCACTGGTGCTAGGGCATCTATCTACATAACATGGTAGTATGCTCCAATGAAGCCTCCTCCCCTACAGCCTAATTCCAGTCCACCACTTTACATGACAACAGTTATAAAATAACTTAGTGACTGACCACTAGCACAATAGCACCAGCAACATCTCAGGTAGACAAACTGTCAGAAAGTCCTTTTTTCCTCTCAAGTAGAAGCTACTTCTTCTCTACCATATCTGTTCAGGTGCGCCCTCAGTGTGTGTGTGTGTGTGTGTGTGTGCGCGCGCGCGCGCACGCACACACACATGCATACACACACAATTGTGTTACAGTGCACCCTCACTGGATCTGGGGCCTTTACACAACACAATAGTGTGCCCCAATAAGATCTCCTCCCCCCCCTACAACCTCAGTTCAGTCCACCACTTCATATGGCAACAAGCAAGACAATCTGGTGTGTTTTCAGTAGGCCAACTGTATAGAGAAATGGATCTTAGCAAGCATTTGGGTTGAAAAACCCATTGTCAGCTTGAGGAAGCACTTGCTTGGTGTGTCTGCTGGTCTGGACGGAAGGAATAGTAAAGAAGCCAGAGACTGGCCTGGCATGCAATGCAGGCAAGAAATCCAGTCAGTGAAAATGGAAATGGAGGCATCAGGGGGTGAGGAACAGGCTGGGGGCAGGAGGAGAAAGGGGATGTAGCAGCACAAGTAAAAGTGGAGAGGTACCTGGGGAGTCAGAAGTCTCGCAGGTTGCAGTGTGTCAGAATTCCACTATCTAAATTGAGTCCATGAGTTTCTGTACCTACTATCTAGGAGGCTGATGAAGTGAAGTTCATAGGCCCATCTCTGAAAAGTGGTTTGGAAATTCAAACAAGCACCCAATCTCGTCACCAAAACTGAAGCCACCTTCCTACAGCTCAAAACACAAAACCTGCCAACTATCTCCAGTACCCTGACAAAACTGCACACCAGAATCTAGCAATGACAACAATACCCAACTACCTGTGGAGGCACACTCTCTCAGGCCTGATCCTAAGAGGGAATATATTGCAAATCACTTTTCACAGCTGGGCCTATGAACTTTACTTCATCAGCCTCCTAGGTATAGAAACTCATGGACTCAATATAGATTAAACAGTAGAATTCTGACACTGCCAGACATCTGACTTCCCAGGTCCCTCTCCACTTTTATCTGTGCTGCTACAACCCCCTTCACCCCCCTCCCCAGCCCAAACTGTCCCTTATCCCCTAACACCTCCATTTCCATTTCCACTGACTGACTTTATTTCCTACATCGCATGCCAGCCTCTTGCTTCTTTATTATTCCATCCATCCAGGAACAACACAAACACCAACTGCCAGTGCTTCCTCAGTCTGACGAAGTGTTTTTCAACCTGAAAGCTGGCATCCCAGGCAGCTAAGTAGAGCTCACCTGTAGCTTCACAACTCCCCTGCAACCAGTGAGTCTTAGGCCTGGCACACATGTGACAGGTCTGGGCTTTCCCAGCCAGAAATGTGTGCTTGCATTAGCTGGAGGTAATGGCACCTCCTACCCACCTTTTACCATGGGATCATTGATCCTGGCATTCATGGGGATGCTGCACTGCCGGCAGTCCCACCTGGCCTCCGTACCCTGGCAAGATGCAGTTTTAGTGGTTATGCCCAGGACCTGAGGCCTCTTCTTCCCCCATAGCCCCAGCCCTTACCTCTAACTTCATCCTGGCACAGGAGCTTAGCAGGGACATGTTCTTCCCCTGGCTGGCTGCACTGAGTGCCCCCTCCCACTGAGAGTGGGGCATTAACTGGTTTTTAAAAAATGAAAAAAGGAAATAGATGTGGACAGAGTGAGGAGGGTGGCATTCACTCTGTCTGCACCTGGAGCTTGGGGAACCCCAGCATTGGGACGCTTACCTTCAAGAACACCAGCTGCTCCACCAAACCAGGATCCAAGCAGATGTGGTGGGGTGTCACTGCATCCCCAGCAATTCTGAACACCCTCTTACTTGGAACACTGGTCAGTGGACAAGACAGGTGCTCAAGGGCAACTGTGGCCAGATCTGGCCACATCTGGCTGTGGCTTGCCCAGTAAGCCAATGGGTTGCACAGCAGTGCCTCCAAGTCCTTGCCAAGATAGGCAGTCACCAAGGTCTAAGCACTACCTGTGGCAGAAATCCACCTCTGTTTCTCCCCATAAACTCTAAGACAATTTGGTTAGAATGGACCCAGCAGAGGAGACACACCTTTACTCTATCTCTTTAGGTAACCTGAGCTGGATACATTCCTAAGGGAGGGGGGAAACCTGCTCTCTCTACCTATGTGACTGGCATCACATACCTGGGTGTGGGGCTTGCTCCCTGGGGAGCTAGGAACTGCCAGTCTTCCCAGCAACTAGTGATGCATTTCAAATTGGTTGACTGCCAGCCAACAGGTGCTGGCCTTCATTGGACCAAGTAAATGAGGTGACAAAGGCTATATAAGTTAAGGACTGCCCAGGAGAAGGGAGCAGCAACCATGAGGAAGACTCAGAGAGAGAACTGGACTATTTGAAACTTGCTCTCGCTCTCAAAACTCATGATCAAGGAACTGCTTGCCTCCAGAGGGAATCTCCAACTGCCTCTGGATGATATTTGTGGGTAAGCTACCTAAGATCTAACTAGATTTATAGCTTCCAGTAACTCAGATGCATGACCAAAGGCTATCCAGCCATGGGAGTTTGCTCTGTGGGATTTCTCTGATATTGCTCTACCCTATACTCTTGTAACCAATAAAGTTCTCCTTTGTACCTAATCTGGGAGATTTATTGGGAATGGGTCTAGATTATGCCTTGGGCTCTCCTTGGTTCGGCTGACTAAGGGAGACCACTACTTGTGCTTCTGACTGAAGGAAGCATCCCAAGTTCTTGAAGTAAATCAAGTACACTTGAGGGCTGCTAGGCCTGTCTTCCCTATGGTGCGCAAAGCCAGAATCAAGCCCAGCCCTAGGTGGTGGCAGTGGAACCCCCAGGCTACTGGGTGTGCTCCAGGAAGGGGGTCAGTCAGATGTGAGGTGGCCCCAGGGAGGCACTTGGAGCCTGGAAGGTGGTAAAGCACATGGAGGTGGGTGGCTCAACGCACGAGCGCCCCCTATCAGCACACCACACTACCTGCCTGAGTGTGGGTTGTGGTGCCTCTGGACCCTACCATGAAAGCCATGTTCTTGGCCTACAGTGGCAGCACCTGTGGTGGATGAGAAGACTGGCTGGTGGAAGGTGTGCTAGCATGGGACAGTGAAATCCCCCTCTTCCATGTCCCCCAACCTCCACCGTTCTGCCTCCCTGACTCTCTTCACCAGCAGCTCCATCCACTGATTCAGGGTTTGGCTACTTCATGCACTGCCCTTCACACTTGGGTCACGCATGGCAACAAGCACATGGGCTGTACTAGACAACAAGGGATCAAGCCTTTTCCTGAGCCTCTCCTTTAGCTGCCTCACCAGTGTCTGTACTTCTGGTCGTAGTGACTTGCCTCAGACAGAAACATTGATCGCCTGGAAGCTCTCCATTTGGCTCTGAAGTTCCCTCACCATGGGGATCACCTGGCTAAAGAGGACATCACCAGCATTAAGGCTCTCAGTAGCCTTGAGGAAGGGCTTGAGGACCACCAAGATCCAGGAGATAGTGTCCCACTCAGCTCTGTTCATGGGGCCACTGATCCTAATCTCCCCAAGCAAGGCTATCTCATGAATGGGCTTCTGTTGCTCCACCAGCCTCTCAAGCATCAGGTACATGGAGTTCCACCCACTCTCCACATCCTGCATGATTTTGTGCTGCAGGACGCTCATCTCTGTTTGTTTGGGAAATAGGATTCTTTGTTACAAGTCCAAACCCTTCTGATTTGATTCACTATCACTGAACAGTGGGCTCACATTTCAGAGGAGGAGGGTTCTCAATATGTTTGGACTACTATGTCTGCTAAAGTTTTGCACAAAAGGGGTCTAACAGTTGATGAGACAGAATATTTAAAAAAACCTTCAAAAGTGTTGACTATTTTTCTATTAACACTTGTCAATGAACAGATTATTAAGAAAATGTTTGACTCTTAGTTTTCTTAAAACAAGTTTTCTTAAACAAGTTACCATTT
The DNA here is from genome assembly GCA_030014935.1 of Caiman crocodilus. Taxonomy (NCBI): domain Eukaryota; kingdom Metazoa; phylum Chordata; order Crocodylia; family Alligatoridae; genus Caiman; species Caiman crocodilus. The sequence continues at coordinate 32,289,029 of JAGPOW010003182.1, forward strand.
CTGTTACAGAAAGTCCTGTCAAAAACAAGGTTCCCTCAGTCCTACATATATCAGTGCAGGCATATTACAATAGGCATGTCTGATTTTGCAATTGCTTTTTCTACTGTTTAATTTTTTATCAGGTTCTAATGATTTGTTCCATAGTTAATTATACTGTTCTGTTCCATCTTTTCTGCCACATAATTTTACAGAAACTGTTTTCATGTTAAGCGTGTCATCAGTAATGAAAGTTTAAATTGAATTTTACTGCAGGGTTGTGACCTTCAACAGATCAAAATGAAATAAACCAAAGGAAAGTTGAAACAGATTGTCTAAAATAAACTGCTTTTGAATTTGACTAATGGAGTGGCCATAACCTTCTTCCAGTGGCTGTTATGGTGATCTGTGGTTAATTTAAGTCTCAAACAACACTGCCCAGCAGCCAGACATGGAAAAGAACTAATCCAATTCAATAAAGAATTGATGTCAAGCTTCTTTGAAAACAATGAGTTTAGTTTTTTTCATTTTTAGTTTAACAAGAGTATCCACCTGGAATGAGACTTTATTGCCTTTCTTCCAGGCTACTTGCTTTTAGGTGATAGTGACAACACACACACACACACACAAAAATCAAACACATCAAAATATAGTACTACTCTTACAGTCCATCTTAGAGATATGTCTATTGAGCAACCCAACGACTTTGTTGCCAACGTTAAACTTTAAAAAGATTGTTCTTATCATGCCATGCTTGGTTAAAAGAATTTTGGAAAATAGACTGTTAAAATACAGATTCTCTTCTATTTCAAACCTGGCTTTCAACATCTGCTTATGTTCTAGAAGTAGCTATTCACTAGGCCTGCGCAAAGCAGAAAGTATTTGCTTTGGATTTGGATTCGGCTGATTCAGAGGGACGGTAATTTGATTCAGAGATTTGAATCACTGTCCTTATTCAATTCAGCTGAATCAGATCCAAAGCAAATATTTGCTACTTTGCACAGCCCTAGCAAATAGCTTTCAATCCTTCCCTCCCCCACGCCATTTCCCTTCCCCCCTCCACAACAGACTTACCAGCTGGGGGCAGCTATGTCCAGTGTCAAGGACTGCTGCCTGTTTAGACTATCGCCAAATCTCTGAAGCAGCACCAAATCTTTTCCAAATTGATATGGAGGCTTCCAATTCAATTTGGAACTTTTAAATTGGTCTCCCAATTTGATTCAAATTTGGATATTCAGTTGCTGAATTGAGCTGAATCTCCTCTGAATTGAATCATCTGCTGAAGGTTCTCACAGCCCTACTATTCACTATTATTGGGCATAGGAGGAAAGGGGTGCATGCCCTATGACAAGACTATGCATGCTTTGTTATGTAGGAAGTATCTTAGTCGTGCCTCTGTTTGCCAATCTGTAAATGGTGGTGGTGAGGACAATGATACTTACTTGCTTTTGTAAAGCACTTTGAGATCTACCAGTGAAAGGTGCTATATATGAGCTCAGCAGCAACATTCTGAATAAAGGGTCCTGAAAATTACAAATGCTTTCTCAGTTAGTATCTTTTATTTGCCTTAGTTTTTTGCCAAAGCTGACAGATTTACTTCAGAACAAGAGTTCAGGCATGTCTGCAATCATTTGACTAAGAGCTCTCCAGTACTAGTGCACACACGTTTGTCCCAAAACCAGACCTTGCTCCATAGTGACAACTTCGTGGAATGGAAGCTTTAAAAAGGACCTTTTCAACATCTGTCCTTCATAAAACATTACAGTGCATTCCTGTAACAGATTTGTTATCTCCTCTTCACTCTCCTTAGCTGTCTACAAATTATATTTACAGTCAGTAATATTTAAATACTCCCTGTGCATGAGAATGATAGAAAGTTATAAAGAAAATACACAAAGGTTTCATGTGAGAAGGACCAGAATCAGTGGGCAGCAAACAATTACGTGCTAAAGATGTCTGTGTCATCTTCACATGAAAGATAGAGATGACATATCATTGCCAGTTAATACTTCTGTAACCCCATCACCACAGGCCTCTCTAACACAAGACCTCTTAATTTCATGCAAAACACAATTGCTACCGCCAGTAGGATAAGGTCAGTGAGGCACCAGTCCTGAGTACTAATTGATTGGGAGGAGCTGTGTGTGTGTGTGTGTGTGTGTGTGTGTGTGTGTGTGTGTGTGTGTGTTCCTAGGGTAAGCCTTACACGCACACCCCACTACACACATGCACACCCCTTTGCACTGCCATACACACAGACCCCCACACCCCTTCACACACACCAGCCACTCTCTCTCCCACACAGCCTTCCATGAACTCCATACCCACCTACACTCCACATATCCACACACATACCCACATTCTCCCTCACCCCACACCCACACCTCCCACACCTATCCATCCCCCACAGACATATCAACACCACCCTCCCCCACACCCCACATACCCAAACACCCAGAGCTCCCCACAAACCTATACCCACCCCCACAATATACAAGAGTTAGACTTCATTTTAAGCTATTATATACAATCACGTCTATGTACACTACACAAACACATGTAAATCAGGACAAAAATATTTTTTTAAATGAAATTAATGTTTTAGATGTTTGTTTGTTACAATATAATTTGGTATTTGTCTGGTTCTGAGATGTCAAAATTCCTTGCTGAAAAGGGAAAAAGAGGAACATCTTTCCTGGTCGCGGGAAAGATATTTGAGAAAATTCTCAAGGCTCATATCTGTGAGGGGCCGGCTGGAGACTTTATGCTGAAGGGAAATCAACATGGTTTTGTTAAGGGCAGGTCCTGTCAGACCAACCTGGTCACCTTCTATGACCAGGTGACTAAATCCACGGATGTGGGGGTCCCTGTTGACATAGTCTTTTTAGACTTCAGGAAGGTGTTTGACACGGTCTCTCACCTCATCCTCATTAAAAAGGTGGGGAGCTGTGGCATTGACCCCTACACGGTTGAGTGGGTCAGAAACTGGCTGACAGGGCGCTCCCAAAGAGTGGTGGTGGACAGGTTATACTCAACCTGGAGAGATGTTAGTAGCGGGGTCCCCCAGGGCTCAGTCCTCGGGCCGGCGCTGTTCAACATCTTTATCGCTGACTTGGACGAGGGGGTGGAAAGCAAGCTGTCCAAGTTTGCTGACGACACCAAACTGTGGGCTGAGGTGGGGACACCAGGAGAGAGGGAGATG
>JAGPOW010003182.1:32298638-32312577 GCA_030014935.1 Caiman crocodilus
GGGGATCAAGGTCTGTAGTTTTTCTTGTAATCTTGGTGGAAATGATTTGATGGTATTGTTGAGTTTTTTGGTGAAAAGGGGAGTAGGATTTTCTTGTAGCTCTTTCTAGTAGGTGGAGTCAGAGAGCTGTCTCTTGGCTTCCTTTATGTAATCTTCATGGTTTAGGATGATTATGGCTCCTCCTTTATCTGCTGGTTTTATTACTATTTGGTTAGAGATTCTATGGCTTTTTTCTCTGGTAGAGAGAGGTTGTTGTGGTAGTGTGTGCAGGCACTGATGAGGTGGCTGAAGGAGGGGCACAGAAAATGGCTTGATGCCTTGCAGTCCAATACAGTCCACATGCTTGCTGCCATGTGTGACCCAAGTGTGAAGGGCAGTGTATGCAGCAAACAAACCCTGAATCAGTGGATGGAGCTGCTGGTGAAGAGAGTCAGGAAGGCAAAATGTGGACGTGGGGGGACGTGGAAGAGGAGGATTCACTGTCCCATGCTAGCATGCTGTCCATAAGCCAGTCTCCTCATTCACCATAGGTGCTGTCAACGTGGGCCAAGGGCATGGCTTCCACAGTGGGGTCCAAAGGTACCAGACCCCACACTCAGGTAGGTAGTGCTCAGGCCTTGGTGGCTGCCTATCTTGCCAAGGATGGGGAACTGCTGCTGAGTGACCCCTTGGCCTACTGGGCAAGCCACAGCCAGGTGTGACCAGATCTGACCAGTTGCCTGGTGTAATAGGTCACCCTACCCAACACAATCTTCCCTGTTATCCACACCTTATGTGAGGCACCCTTGGAGACCCTTTTAAGGTTCTTGTGTCCTGCTCTCTACTCTCCTGTTATGGCTTGATGGAAATTATTATACTGATGTTCTTGGAAGTGGGAGACTGCCTATTGAATTTTGTATGTTGGGGTCTTCCGCCTCCACAGGCCTTGACCCATGGCTTTCTCTAGCTGGGCCTCTCCAGCTAAACCCACCAAACAGGGTTTGACTCTGAGGCTGTAGCCTTTTCTATTCTATTTGAATAGAAAAAGCACTTTTCAGAGCTGGGCCTATTAACTTCACTTCATCAACCTTCTAGGTACATAAACTCATGAACTCAATATAGACAGTGGACTTCTGTCACACTGCAACCTTCCAGACATCTGCACCCCACATACCTCTGCACTTTTACTTGTGCTGCTACATCCCACTTCCCCCTGTTCCCCAGCCAAGCCTGTCCCTTCCCTCCTGATTCCTCCATTTCCTTTTTCACTGACTGGCTTTCTTCTCTGTATTGGGTGCGAGGCCAGCCTCTGGCTTCTTTACTATTCCTTCCATTCAGGACCAGAAAACACAGCAACTGCAGGTACTTCCTCAGCCTGACCAAGTGTTTTTCAACCTGAAAGCATGCTAAAATGTATTTCTCTAACTATTCTGTTTTGTTACATAATAAATATATAAACATAACAAGAGAAGATAAGCCATCACACACACCATGAGTAACACATATCCAACACAACATCTTTACTTCTTGCTGTCAATTTCTTTATAGCAAGAAAGGCTCTGTGACAGTTCCATCTGGCTACCTTAGATGCTGCTTGTGCTACTGGTGCTGTTGGTGTTGAGCCAGCTAAGTTATTTTCACTTGCCGTTGTCTACTGTGATGGACTGGATGGAGGCTGTAGGGGAGCAGGAGACCTCACTGGGGCACAATGCCATGTTGTGCAGAGGCCCCAGCACCAGGAAGAGTTCACCTGAACACACACACGGTGTTATCCACCCACGTCATAAATTTTGCTTGCCTGTGGCCAGAGGTGCAGGGCTTCAGACCCCAGAGTTCCTCTGCACCTATCTCCTTGAGAGCTGGCAGGCTTCATGGCCACAGCAGAGCCTAGCAGCCAGGCCTGCAGTAGTTCCCCCTGAACCTCTTCCCCAAGACAGACACAGTTGCACAAGCACTCATGTTATGAATTTTGCTTGTCTGCAGCTTGAGGTGCAGTTTCCCTAAACCCCTTGCCCCTATCTCCTTGAAACATGGCAGGCTTCATTGCCCCAGGAGTGGCTAGCAAGCCTGCAGTTTTGTCCCCACTGTGGCTTAACACATACAAGTGACAGGAGTTTTGCTCTCAAGAACTTGGGGTATGGTTTCTCTAAAACTCCTGCACCTATATCCTTGAAACTTGGCAGGTTTTATGCTCTCAGAAGGGGCTATCATTTCTGCAAGTTGCATCAAAACCAGGCCAAAAATGACAAAATTATAGGCTGTTTTGACTTTCCTGATTATATCCCCATTATATCCTATGGGTGAAATGTTGAAACAGACTCAAAATGGCAAAACCTTTTGGAGGTATGGGGACCAATACTGGGCACGGTATTCAATGTGTGGATGTACCATAGATTTAGAAAGCTAGAATTAAACTTTCTGTTTTGTTCACAGTTCCTTTATTAATAATTTTTGTTTGACTTTTTGACGGCTGCTAAGCACTGCACTGACATGTTTCTAGTGTACTGTCCCAAAGGATTCGATTCAGTAATTTGAATCATTGTCCCAAATCAATTTGGCCAAATCTGATTCAGAGATTCAGCAGCAACCAAATCTTCAAATCTCTGAATCAGCCAAGCTAGAACCATCCCCCCTCCTAGGCCAGCAACAGCTGCCCCACTCACCCCAACTCCAACACTTTGAAAAAAAAAGCCCCGACTCAGTGGGTGCTGCAGGGTGGTGGGGTGATCCCTGCTGCCACCCACTTCCCAACGCTGCATGGGGGGCTCTGCACAAGCCCCCTGACCAATCCCCTGCTCCCCAAGCCCCCCCCATGGGTGCCCCACCTACCCCAGCTCTTGCCATTTAAGAAATAAAAAAACAGAAAAACCCCTGACTCAGAGTTCCTGCCTGGTGGGGGGTGATCCCTGCTGCCACATGCCATGTGGGGAGCTCTGCATGAGCCGCCAAGGCCCCAAGGCCACTGCAGGAATGGTGAGTCCAGGGCTTTTCTCAGTTTTTTTTTCCTTAAAGGGCCAGATCTGGGGCAGGTGGGGAAGCCATGGGAGTGAGGCTGGTGGAGTGAGCAGGAGTCAGGGGAGCTGGGGTAGCAGGCAGGGAATGGGGCCTGGAGAGGCTCCCCCATGGTCCCCTCCCTCCTCTTCCCTCCCCACCCCTACTTACCAGCTCCATGTCCGGCTGCAGCTCCCTCCCACAGCCATCAGGGACCGTCCAAATCATAGTTTCATAGTTTCATAGTTCCATAGTAGTTAGGGGTCGGAAGGGACATAAATAGATCATCTAGTCTGACCCCCCACCACTGGCCAGAGCATACACTGGGATCACAAGATCCCAGACAGGTGTTCATCCAACCTCTTTTTGATTTTACCCAAGGTAGGAGCAAGGACCACTCCCCTAGGAAGTTGGTTCCAGATCCTAGCCACCCTAACAGTGAAGTACCTCCTAATCTCTAACCTGAACCAATTCTCCAGCAGCTTCTGGCCATTGTTCCTCATCATCCCAGGTGCTGCTGAGGAGAATAGGACCCTTCCTATTTGCTGCTGATCTCCCCAAATGAGTTTGTAGGCAGCCACCAAATCTCCCCTCAGCCTCCATTTGCTGAGGCTGAACAGGTTCAGGTCTCTCAGCCTTTCCTCATAGGGCCTGCCCTGTTGCCCTCCAACCTAGCGGGTGGCCCTCCTCTGAACCCTCTCAAGGCAGGTCACATCCTTCTTAAAGTGCAGTGCCCAGACCTGGACACAGTACTCCAAAAGAGGCTGGACCAATGTCACGTAGAAGGGGAGTATCACCTCTTTGGACCAGCTTGAGATGCATCTTTGGACGCATGACAATGTGCAGTTGGCTTTGCTGGCTGTGGGCTGGCATTGGCGGCTCCTGTTTATCTTGAAGTCAATAATGACTCCAAGATCCCTTTTTGCCTCTGTGCTCTCAAGTGGGGAGCTCCACAGTTGTGGATTCCTTTTCTCCAGGTGCAGCACCCTACAGTTATCCACATTGAAGCCCATCCTATTACCATCCGCCCACTTCTATAGTCTGTCTAAATCTAATTGCAGCCTCTCTCTCCCTTCAAGCATGCCTACTTCTCCCCACATCTTGGTGTCATCGGCAAACTTGGACAGTGTGTTTTCCACCACCTCATCCAAGTCGCTGATGAAGATGTTGAACAGTGTAGGCCCCAAGACCAAGCCCTGGGGGACCCCACTATTCACCTCTAGCCAGGTCGAGTACGACCCATCCACCACCACTCTCTGGGTGCACGTCATCAGCCAATTTCTGACCCATCCAACTGTGTAGGCATCAATGCAAAGGTCACTCAATTTATTGATGAGAATGGGATAAGAGAGTGTCAAAGGCCTTCTTAAAGTCCAGAAAGACTATGTTCACAGCAAGACTATCATCCAGGAATTTAGTTACCTGGTCATAAAAGGCCATCAGGTTGGTTTGGCAGGACCTGCCTTTGATGAATCCATGTTGATTTCCCCTGGGTATGATCTCCCCTGCTGGTCCCTCACAGATGTGATCCTTGATAATTTTTTCAAGGATTTTCTCCAAGACTGATGTGAGGCTTATGGGTCTATAGTTTCCTGGGTCCTCCTTTCTCCCTTTCTTATAAATGGGAACCACATTAGTTAGTTTCCAATCTCTCGGCACCTGGCCCATGGACCACGACCGCTCATACATCAGGGCCAAGGGCACAGCAATGACCCCCACTAGCTCTCTCAACACCTGTAGGTGGAGGACATCAGGGCCTGCAGATTTAAAAACATACAGGCCTTCCAGAAGATCCATAACTATTTCTGCACAGACCCAAGTCCTGGCAGTGCTATCCCCAAGATTGCCCCTACCTGTGGTGGGAGAGCTGTCCTGGCCCCTGTCTAAGAAATTGGAGGCAAAGAACTTGTTAAAAATGTTGGCTTTCTCATCTGGCATAGCCACAAGATTACCATTTGAGTCTAACAGGGGCCCTACATTACCTGGTGCCCTCTTTTTACTCCCAATGTATTTGAAGGACTTTTTGTTGTCCTTAAGCCTGGTTGCTAGCCTGAGCTCCACCCCCGTTTTGGCCTTCCTAATGGCCCTCCCAAACTCACAAGCCAAAGAGGAATACTTCTCCTTGGTGATGGCCCCTCTCTCCCACTGGGTGTACGCCTCCCTTTTGGCCTTAAGGCATTCTTGAATGCCTTTGCTGAGCCATGGGGGTTTCAGAGCACTCTTACCCTGATTCTTTCTCTTGAAGCTTTGAGAGCTTTGAGAGCTTTGAATAGATTCAGATCTTTTAATTGGTCCCTTGATTTGATTTGGAGTCGGAGATTTGGTCACTGAATTGGGCTGAATCTCCTCTAAATCAAAACACCACTCAAAGCTTCACACAGTCATAGTCTTTATCACTTTGAATAATTTTCTGTCATCCACCAATTTGGCCACCTTGCTTATGACCCCCTTTTCCAGATCATTTATGAGTACTTTAAACAGCACTAGTTCCAATACAAATCCCTAGGTAACCCACCGTTTACTTCTTTCCATTCTGAAATCTGATTATTTATGCTCACTATTTTTGTTCTCTATCTTTAAACCAATTTCAAATCCATGAGTGAAGCTTCCCTGTGATCCCATGACTACCTAACTTCATGAAGAGCCTCTGATGTGGGACCTTGTCCAAGACTCTTTGGAAGTCCAGATATACTATGTCAACTGGATCACCCTGCTTCACCTGCTTATCGACACCCTCAAAAAAGTATAGTAGGTTGGTAAGACATGATTTCCCCTTGACAAAGCCATGTTGATTCCTCCCTAGCAAGTCATGTTCAAGTCATATGCTGAACAAGTCTTTTTTATTATTATTGTTTCTACCAGTTTTCCAAGAACAGAAGGTAAAGTAACTGGCCTGTAATTCCCTGCAACCCTCTAGAGCCATTTTTAAATATGGCAGTCTCATTGGCAACCCTCTAGTCCTCTGGTACCGATGCTGTTTTGAGTGACGGGTTGCATACTAGTTAGGTGTTCTGCAATTTCTTATCTGAGCTCTTTCAGAACCCTACTATCAGGTCCTGGTGATTTGCTACTGTTAATTTATCCATCTTCTCTATGAGCTCATCTACTGGAACTTCAGTTTGGGTCAGCTCCACTAAGTTTTCCCTAGAGGGTAGTGAATCTGGTGAGGAAATCTTCCTGATAGAGACATTTGCTTTCAAACAGCAAATTGTCTTTGGGTCAGAGTCACACAAGAAACATTGAGTTCGTCATTCTAGGAAGGTATTACCAGACCTATAGATATCATCTAACAGTTTGAGAAAAGGTGTTTGAATCTCCCTAGGTGTTAATCATACAATGTTTCTCTGAATTTGAAAGGCAGACTCTCTCTTTTATGAGAGACTATAATTCACTTCACCCTTCTGGAAAGAAAGTCGTAAGCCATGACCATCTGCAGTGTTAGGAAAGCAGGGTTTCTACCTAAGGTCTCATGTACCTATTTCTGCCTGACACTCAGGACATGGAGAAGCATCATGTCAACCTAAATCATGCTGGCCTGCAAAAGTGGGGAGAATTTCAGGGGGATGGGGATGCAAGGGGTTAAATTTATTCTATTCCTTCTCAAAACCATCCCCTGCATATTCCAAGGCAAATAACACATCATTCTAAGTGAGGAGCACCTTCCCCATGTTGACCATACGTTTTGGGGTCATCAAAATAGACTAGGGGGTCACAGATGGAAAGAAGTCCCCCTATCAGTCACCTTTCAAGCTAGATAGGTGTCCCATTTCAACTTTTTATTGACAAATATAGGTTTCCTTCTATTGGTAATAAAGACTGGAGGGGTATTAAGCTCTTTCTTAAAGCTGAGGACTAAACAGAGGTGGTCACATTCTAAATAAAATTGTATCTCAAAATCAAATATATCCCCCCACAGAGAGGGTTCATTTAACATATAATCAATGCTACTTGATCCTCTAATATAGTTGAAATCTTTGAGGTAATACTAGGGTATGATCCATTAATTGATCTTGAAATCAATTCAATGGAACATCAATTCCCCACATCTCATTAAGTAGCAAATAATCCTCATCTTCCCATGTCAGACCTATTCTAGCATATAAATCTCCTACTTATATCAATTTGTCCATAGGATATTCTAATTTTATAGATTCTAAAGGTTCAATGAGCAAATACCATTTATTACTAGCTTGTTCTCTTCTCAAAGCTGGGGCCATATATATATATATATATATATATATATATATATGCAATAACCCAAGAGCCTGTCCTGGGAATAGTAAATGTAATTAGCAGACAGCTGTCAAGGCAAGTGCCTAATTGCTTTCCAATCTATCCTGGATTATTAGCCAGGATTGTCAAAAGACCTAGCCTGAGCCATCTCCCCTTCTTGCCTGCTTTTCCAGGCAGACAAAAGGAAGAAAGGTTCCTTATACCAAGTTTCTTGCAATGTTATAACATCATGACTGGTTAAAAAGGCCCTGAAGTCAGTGTCACTTAGTTTGCTTAATATTCCTGCTACTTTCCAAGAGATAACTGAAAATTTTCTGAGGCTATTTTGGTGGAGCTTTCTGAGTCAGGATTATTTTACATCCTCAACTTCTATCTCAAGTGGGGCAAGAAAACCCACACCATCATGGTATAATGGAATTGACCTATATATAACATCTTGTTTACTAATTATTGTTGATATAGGAATTGCTGAGGGGGAAGCTTTCTTGCTCCCCTCATTATTTACAGTGCATGAGGTTCTACTATTGATTATCATCTGAAGCATCCAACGAATAGATTTCTCTACTAGTCTGTGTAATAATTAAGCTATCCTTGACCTTTTGTTCTTTGTTCATCTCTCTATAGACTTGGGATATCATTTTTGTGGGCTGAGCTAGATTACTATCCCCCAACTCATGTGGGTCTATATACCTATACTCCTACCAGTAATTGATCCTATCCTTATGCATAGTTTCCTGGGAGAGGTTGACGTCTATGAATGCTGAACCATGGGAAACATCTATAGTTATAAATTGTTTCTGAAGTTTTGCATCCTGATTTATTATATTTTCTTCTAATTCCAATGGGAATGCCACAACTTCTTTCTCTCTCAAACTCAAGTCAAATGAATTTAGATAGAACAAGGAACTATCTTGAGTTATTCAAGGTAACTTGCCAGAGGAGGATAGGGATCTCAAGGACTCATTCTAAGCAAGTCCCTTATCCAGACCTCCCACTTCCATTCTTATGGATGTGTCTAATTTCTCCAAAATGCTGGTAAATTCTCTGTCACTGGATAGTGGGGAAACATTATCCCTTCTATTAAATCCCTGGAAATGAACTGGGTCATCACTGTTATTCGCACAAGGGATCATTACAAGGGACTTCTTAATAACTAGCTCTTCAGGTTTGATAAGAGGAGCCTGTACCATGAAACGATTTGGTTTTCCCCTAACCTCCTTCCTATCTTGTGAATCATGATTCAGTTTGCTGGTCTGGGATTGTTCTAGCCTTTCTGGTTAATTTTAATTAGATCCTCTTGGAGATCTTGCTTTCAAGCAAGCCAGGATGTTATTTTTTTCTTCAAGTGACAAGCTTTCAAAGGAAGTCAAGAGATATAATTCCTCATACAAATAAGAGTGTTGACATCCCTCCTTTCCTCCATTAGGTCAACCTCCAGTCCATCAGCTGAGTCCAATTCAATCACATTTGTAGATTCCTGTCTAATTTTCTCAATATCTAATTGAGTTGACACTTCAGTTTTGGAAACCCACTTACTTTTCATTATCTTTTCCCAGTATGGGTAGACTGGGACTGAAGTAAGAGATTTCTTACAAAGGAGTAAGATTTCAGAAACAGCAAAAACCCTTGTTGGATGAACTACCCAGGTAATCAGAGCCCTCTTTCTCCTCATGAACAGGGACACTAGTGAGGGGGAGCATAGTTGTATCATATATTTCTTAACCCATCTATTACTATATAATTCTTACTTTTTAAACAGCCCTCCTTCTTATGTTCATAGACAGTAGCATTCCTAGATGTTGTATGATCCTTCCAGGAGTGTTCCAAAAGGGAATATAACCATTGGGTAGGGGAAATACTGTTATAGCCAAAGTATCTTTTATTAAAATGGCATTTCCTGCCCTGCCTTGATAAATGGGGACAGTCTGTGTTAGACCTTGACTCCATGCGAGGCCCAATGACTAGGGAGACAGCAGATCAATGCCATCATGCATCACCTGCACACATTGCTCATCATCAGCTTGATTCAAAATGGGGATGGCTTCAGACAATGCTTCCACAAACTAGGGAGCTGCAGTGAGCATTAGTTTTCTTCCACACTTTGGTTTACTCTCATTAACATTTACTTCACCTTTGTCCCTCCTTTGTTCCATCCTTAGTTCTTCCCATTTTAAGCTCTGCCTTTGTTTACTGTTTGTTTCATTAGCATGGAATTGCCTATGTATTTCACTTATTTACATGTCTTCTTGCTATGAGCGCATGCCTAAGACCCTGACCCCTGCTTCTTTCAGTCACTTGGGTGGACTTCAACCAAAGCCTGGAAGCTTCTTTACCAATCAGCATTCACCTTTTCGCATATGTTTATCCTGGATTCTATTATCAGTTACATGTTGTCTTTCACATTCCAGTCTGTTTTTCAGTCTCAAATTGTACCATCTCCACATTCCTAAGATTTCACTTCATTCACAGCACATAGACTTACACAGACTCACTTGAAAATGGTTGACACAGTTAAGATGCCAACTTAGCAGAAGGGAATGGCTGGCTTAGTGTAAGCATTCATAAGCAAAATCTGCTTATGCTTATTATCTTCTAATGATAGCCGGTGGTTTGCATCCTTTTTTTTTACACATTGAGCTATATATCTTACAACATACTATATTTTTAGGAAAATGCTTGCCTAAGCATCTTGCAATGTTACTTTTAACATATCATTCTGCCTTGTGGTTAGTTGCTTTGCTAGGCCACAGGTTATAGCCTTTTATTCAGCTGCAAATATAATGCCCCCCAAGATACATCAAGATACATCACCCTAAAAGTCTGATTGGTATCTTTTGGCTGATCTCTATTCCCCATACCCTCTGGCTGGTCTGGGCTTTGTTACATCTCAGCTCTGTGTTCTTGGGTAACCTTGGCACAGTATGCAGCCTGTTTGATTCACAAAGAACTATCCCCCTCCCCACCCCAGCCTGAACAAGAACTGATTAGAGGAAGGACTTACAAAAGACAAGGAAGATGCAGTGGAAGATGCACCTAAAGCCCTCCAGACAAGGGTAGTAAGAGTGAAGCAACTCCCCTGGTGTCATTTGCATCCAAGAAGGAACCAAGTGACAACTAATTTAAATGGGAGATGGAACAGGTATGCACCTTCATTAGCATTCAGGATGGATGAAAGAGATTCCAAGACAAGGACCACACTGAAATCTGGGATCAGAAAAGCAGGGGAGCACTGCATGATGGAGAATCCTTGCTCCAAATGCTAATCAGCCCACATCTACACACACCCAGCTCAGCATTTATCAGACCAATTCTAGTAATGACTCCTTTACTGATGCTGAAAATGCTGAATCTTCCTGTCTGTATTATGAGCTCCCTCAGAGTAATGCCAGCTAAAGCCAGCAGTGATCAATTCCTATTATCCATCATATGAACCACTGTTTACCCCTAAACAAGCCTACTGTTCTCCCTTGAGCCATTGTTAGTTCTCTATAAAAACCCCTATGCAAGCTCAAGTTTCTGTCCTGGTGCTGGGATCCAAAGCTGCAATTCCACTTTTTCTGCCTGGATCCCTCCATTAATTGTGCACAGAACTCTGCCTGTCTGCCAGCTCCAACAAGACCTTGGAACCTTGACTGGTTCAAGCGTTGCTGAGCAGTGAGATCCCAACTCTCTCTCTCTCTCTCTCTCTCTCTCTCTCTCTCTCTCTCTCTCTCTCTCTCTCTGTGTGTGTGTGTGTGTGTCCAGGAACCTGACTTTTTTTTTCTCTTACTCCAGGCAAAGCTTTCTAAATCTGACTTTTGCTAATCAAACTCGAGCTAGACTTTCCCAAAAACCTAACTAAAATTATGCAATATTGTAACTCTTTATTGTCTCTCTCTTGTATGGCTATTATTACTGGTGTCATCATAAATTCATATACACAGCAATAAATAAAGTTTATGGTCAAGCTAGTTGCTATACTTTCTCTGTGAACCTCTCCTACTCTTTCTCCCCCTTCACCTCCCCATTTGCTTTGCATCAATGCTTCTTTTACCTAAGCCAAAGATCCCTGTAATGCCCAAAACCAGAGTGGGGTCTGCTCATCAAGGGAGTTACTACTAGGGCCATTGTGACAAGTGATTTTGACATGCTGAGTTTTGAAGTGCATGAGAGTATCAACTGAAAGTGCTGATCAGACCCAGCCTGCTCAGATGTACTCTGTTAGTGCATGTGTATGCGTGTCTAACTGCATTTATTATTGTCCTGATGAACTGAGTTCAAGGCACATAAGGGTGTCAGCCTATCAATGCTGAATAGTCTGGCCTGACTTCGATGTGCTCTGTTAACCTGTGTGCTTGTGTTTTACTGCATTTTATTGTTGCCCTGATGAACTGAGTTCAAGGCATATGAAGGTGTTAGCCTGTCAATGCTAAATAACCCGGCCTGGCTCAGGTGTATCCTTTTGATCTATGTGTATACGTGTGTTTCACTGATTCTGTGTTTGGAGGAACCCAGGCCCATTGAAACTGAGTCCTGAAAAATAGCTCCATTGGGGGTGAGGACTTGCAGAAGGGAGATACAGCTCTATATAGAAACACAAGTAGCACAAGCAACACATTGATAGAATTGCAGAGACCCCCAGAAACATGCGCCTAATAAATGAGCACACCACAAAGTGATGAGCAAATCTGGCAACACCTTCTCTTATCCTTTTCATCCTGTTCCCCCAGTAAGATGCTGTTGCTTACTTCGATTATCCCCCTCTTAACATTACTTCCAGGTCTCCTATTTTTTAGTATAAAAATTCAATTCAAAGAAAGATCTGTTGAATTGTTTTAGCTGTCAAGAATGCATGGTCTGAGAGTGTGGTAAGGAAGACTGAAGCTTTCAGTTCTCTGTGAGTTAGAATTGTTGTCTATTCCAGGTACACCTTCCTCTAAAGGTTGACCCTTATGTAAAAAAAGAATTAAAATCAAGGACCATCTCAGCACTCAAGTCTGAATGAGAAAGGGAGTTTGATGATTATATATGTGCTTGTGAACCATCTATATCTAAAATTTGATTTTTTTTTTCAAATAAGGGTCAAGTTTACTTTGCTTTATAAGGGGCATTGCAGTAACTGGAGATGTGCAGGGACTTTTTGTTCTGGGAGCCATTTAAAACAAAAAATATCCAAGTAATAACACTAAAATCCAATTAACAACAATAACAGTAAGAATTCTTGGGTGACGATGATAATAATAATTATAATAACTATTACAAATGGAACCTCATAAAAAAGGGAAAGAGATAAACAAAACAAAACTAAAAAAAAATTAATGGAGGAACAATAAATCAATTCTGCTCTTCAGTTGCCCACCCCACTCAAGCAGGTCACTCATGAGTAAAATTATTCAATTGCTTCAGAATTCTGAATAAACCCAGCAGGTTCTCATGAGTGAATCAGGTCAATCAATCTATTGCAGAGTTCTCACTGAAGATGTTGGGTTCACTTCATTTTAACACACGATGTCTTTACTAGCCTATTTATCATACAAATTCCACCTCAGCAATGAGCAACGACAGCAGGAAGACCACTTTTTCCACTTTTTCTAGGAACATGGTGAGTACATGCGGTGCTACTGCAAGGGGCCTGGCCCCTCCCCCTCCCCCTCCCTCTTCCCTGGTGCTGCCCCCCGGCGCACCTCTGAGGCTGCCATCCAGACCGGGCCCCTGGGGGCCCCCTGTCCACCTCCCCTATCCTGGCTGGGGATGCTGGCTGGGCGGGGCTCCCGGGGGTCAGGGTGATGCCTGGGGCATCCCCTGGCTGCCCCTCTTGTGGCCATCTTCAGGCCCTGGAGGGGCAGCTGTGGGAGCTCCAGGCGGAGGTGAGCAGGAGGTGAGCAGGCTGCGGGGGATCTGAGAGGCAGAGCATGAAATTAACATGCATTTCTGTTTTCTGCAGGGCCAGAAACCTACTGAGGTGCTCCCCAGACCCAGAAGAGCAATTCGTCGGTGGCAGCAAGTTCCCCCTGGACCCAGGGCAGCCTGTGCTGCTGCAGAGCCTGTACCTGAGGTGCCACTTGGGAACAGATATGCGGCCCTGGCCACCCTGGAGGAGATTGCTGAGGAGAACCCCCCCTCAAGGGGCTGTTCATGCACCATCAACGCAGGCGGAAAAGAAGAAGAGATCCCAAAGGAGGAGCAAGCGTCAAGTCCTGGTCATTGGGGACTCCATCTTGAGAGGCACGGAGCATCCCATCTGCCGTCCTGACCCCTTGAGCCAAGAGGTCTGCTGCCTGCCTGGAGCGCAGGTTCGGGACATCACGGAATGCATCCAGAAGTTGGTGCGGCCCACAGATTACTATCCGCTAGTGGTAGTGGTAGAGAATGGACTTCACCTATCGCCTAAGGGTAAGCCTTTCTTTTCTTCCAGGTTGGCTGATCTCGTGAGGCAGGCTTTAAACTAGCTTCGCCGGGGGATGGGCCTGCCAGAAGAGGAGAGGATGCTCGGCTGCTAAGTCAGATAAGTCGGGCGGGCAAAGGTGGTGGTAGCTTGAGGGATACACATGAGGAGGGGGAGGTGGCAGTGCATAGCCTTAAATGCTTCTATACAAATGCATGCAGCATGGGAGGTAAGCAGGAGAAGCTGTCTCTCCTGGTGGCTGAGGAACACCCAGACTTGATTGGGCTCACGGAAACCTGGTGGGACCCAACCCATGACTGGGCCATAGGCCTCGATGGCTATGCCCTTTTCAGGAAAGACAGGGTGGGGAAG
>JAGPOW010003182.1:32312677-32327315 GCA_030014935.1 Caiman crocodilus
GTTGGACATTAGGAGGCACTACTTCACAGTTAGGGTGGCTAGGACGTGGAACCGGCTTCCTAGGGAAGTGGTTCTTGCTCCTACCTTGGGCGTCTTCAACAGTAGATTGGATAGGTACTTGGCTGAGGTCCTGTGACCCTGACACTCATTCCTGCCATTGGCGGGGGGTTAGACTAGATGGCCTGCTCTAGGCCCCTTCTGACCCTAGGCACTATGATACTATGATACAATTGCCCTTCATCACTTCTTTGGTGATGGCTGTTCCTGTCGTCCTCAGTACAGAGGACATGGATGCCTCATTCATCAATGGTGTGAGGGCAGCATAGTTGTTGTGTAAGGCTATTGGTGAACAGGTGATGCACATCGTGGCTTTGGGCCTGATATTACAAATATCCACTCTCCATTATTTGGGGTATCTCACTGAAGGTCTCTCTTTTTTCTGGTCTCTGTGGCATTGTTCTCCAGGAGCAGGGTCTGGCAGTAAGCATCAATGTCCTCCTCATGCTCCTGTAGCAGGGCACTGTTAGTGCCTGCCACTTTAAGGGCTGAGACAAGCAGCCAGCAGGTGCTTGATTGTGGTGGCCATTTTAGATCTTTGGCCACCATAGCAGAGTTAATAATGAATAGAATATAAACAGAGCAGTTTACTGCTAGCAGGCCAGGCAGAAACATTACCTGGCTGCAAGGCTGTATGAAACATCCTGGAGGTAAGGCCAGGAGCTTAAAGGGATGGTTTGGACACTCCTGGTCCTGGGGATGACTTAAAACTGCACCCTACTAGGAGTGGGTGGCCTGGTGGGGTTCCCAGTGCACCCAGGAAATACCAGGCCAGTTACCACCCTGGTGAAAGGTCTGTTGGGGCACCTTAACCCCTAGCCCCCACAATACTGTGGGTACAAGGGGTCTAGGCATGGCTATGGCCACCTGATCCCCCACCAGGGAGAGAAGCCCTGTTGCCCCAATGAGAGGGCAGAGATGAGAAGTCCCAATGAGGGGGGCAGCCCCAGTGAGCGAGAGAATGTGGAACCCCAGTGAGGGGGAAACCAGAGGGCTGGGAGCCCAGTATATTTTTGTATAAGTATATAGAGTTGACTAATGAAGGGCATGTGGTGGAATTAGCTCAGAGTTCGGCACAAGGCCAGACCCCACAGAGTCGAGGAACTTGCAGGAACCAAAGGGGCTGTGTAGTGAGGCCAGTATGTGAGTAGTGAAGCCTGATGCCCAGAGGAGAAGCAGCTTAAGGAGAAGCAGGTCAGTGGAGCATGGCATGGTAATGGGCAGTATGCCAGTGGTCCCAGTGAGAGAGGGGCAGAGTGGAAGAGGCCTCCTGTCACAGGGGAGGTGGTATGACTGTGCATGTGTGTGAAGGTCAAGTTTGGACTCAGCTTGCTTCCGTCTCAGACCGGGAGTAATGTTAACCTGGATGCCATCTGCGAGGCTTGGGCTGCTATGAAGGGGAGGAATGGAGCTGCAGATAGCGACCCCTGGCATAGGAGCAAGAACAGGCAATTTCCCACCTAATTAACAACATAATTATGTATCATTAAGGTGTGGCAGATGAGGAAGCAGGTGGTTGGCCCAGATGCGTGGCCAGATAATGTGTTTGAGGAGGAGTTGCATTATTTCCTAAGCTCCCTTACCTTCACATTTTTTTACTTGTGATTTTTGTGAATAATTTGACCTAAAAATAATATTGCCTTTGCTCACTTTATTCAGATAAAAGCATGGATGTGAAGGCAACAATATACTGAAGAAGATCATATTTCCCTGAAGTCCCCATAGTTGCTCACAAATAGAATTTACCAGTAGAAAGCTAGATTTTAAAAAGTGGTGGTGTGTTGGGAGGTGGTGGTGTTTGGCAGCTTTTTAGTGGAAGGTAGGGCTATCAGAAAAGGAGCTAATGGGAATATGCTTAGATACTAGTAGACCCAAGCAAGATAAGAAGTGTTCTACAGTGCTTACTTGCCCAGAAGAGAGAACCTACACTGTGTTTTTAACGTTTAAATTAAAACACATCCCAATGTATATTAGTTTGGACTGGTAAGAACTAAACCAATACATTCAAGATTTGTGAAGTGAAAACAGAAATACACTCAAAGACATGTAATGAGCCCCTTTGTCCACCAGATGGCACTGCAACTTTTGTGTAGTTCAGCCCTTTGTCCACCAGACGTCGCTTTGAATTGCAGATGGGAAGGGAAGAGGTTATCTGCTCTCTGTCAGTAACTGGGTGTAATGCATCTCTTGGGATGCCAAGTGCTGCATGCCAAATTTTGTGGCCCTTGCAGCCCAACATGAATTAATCTTTGTTCTCCTATATGAACTCCTGCACCCCTACTCCTTTGGCCATGCCCTGGCCAGGGTGATCACAGTACTAGCATTCCATTAGACCAATCAAATATTTTCAAAAAAAGTTTTATTTTCAAGCCTTTGGGTACACTCACCCTCCCTTTCATTTGGTTTCAGAGTGAATGGCTCCCTCCTGATCACAGGATTTTAGCCCATAACCTCCACACACAATTTCACCCCACAATCAGACCCCTGGCAGCAAGCAACCCTTAATGAATATGGCACTGTTACCATATAATCTGCCCCAGGTTCAGTCCAGGAATGAAGAACCACTTGGGTGCCTATAGCGGTAAAATGGACTGCTTTCAATTTTTCCTTCAATCAGACAGAGCAAATGGTTCCTGCCCTCTCATAGAACTGTCCTGCCTTCTCATAGACCTCTCCATAACACTGTCTGTTGTTTATGCTTAAAAAGTTCGTAGACACCTTTTTTCCTTTGTGCCGGTTTGCTGCATCATTTGTGATTGTACAAGGTCATCCCACAGTCAGACTCATGGCAGCAGGAGAGAATGGCATCATCACCACCTAATCTGCCATGTCCAATACTACTTTCAGATGTCCTTAGAGCAACTGGCCCCCACCTGCTCATAGTACTGAGTGCAGCCCATAGCTGCACACTTGTCGTAGTAAAGTTTCCCTCATTCTGCCATACCAGTCATGATTACACAGACTTGTCCCACAGTCAGGCCCACACAACAGCAGCAGACAGTTAGCCCTTACATCACCATCATTAGGGTTCATAGATCTCATAGATGTCATAGACATTAGGTCTGGAAGGGACCTCGGAAGTTCATTGAGTCCAGCCCGCCACCTAAAGGGCAGGAAGTCAGTTGGGGTCATAGGATCCCAGCAAAATAAGCATCCAATTTACTCTTGAAGGTGTTCAATGTAGGTGCTTGAACCACCTCTAATGGTAGGCTATTCCAGACCTTGGGGGCTCCGATAGTATAGAAGTTCTTCCTTATGTCCAGCCTAAAATGGACTTGCAGTAGTTTATAACCATTAAACCTCATCATCCCTTGGGGCACTCTGGTGAACAAACGTTCCCCCAGGTACTGATGGTCACCCCTGATAAACTTATAGGTGGACACTAGATCACCCCTGAGCCTCTGCTTTGCTAGGCTAAAGAGCCTCGTAGATCTCAACCTGTCATCGTAAGGTCTGTTTTCCTGACCTTTGATCATGGGCATGGCTCTCCTCTGCACTCTCTCAAGCTTCTCTACATTCTTTTTTTATTCTGGAGCCCAAAACTGGACACAGTACTCCAGCTGTGGCCTCACCAAGTCTGAGTAGAAGGGGAGAATGATATCCCAGGATTTGCTTGAGAAGCATCTCAAGCCAGCTTGATGCAAGCCAGCTTTTTGGTCGCTTTACTAGCTGCAGCATCACATTGCAGGCTCATGTTCATCTTGTGATCAATGGTGACCACCAATTCTCTTTCTTCCATAGTACTAGCCAGCATAACACTGTCGAGCCTATAAGGATGTGCAGGTTATTTCTTCCAAGGTGAAGAACCTTGCATTTTTCAGTGTTAAACACCATCAGGATCTCATCCTCCCATTTGCTGAGCCTGTCCAGGTCAGCCTGGATCACACCTGGAAAGGTGTGGATGCTTTGCCCCAAAGTTTGGTGTCATCGGCAAACTTGGCCAGTCTGCTTCTGACTCCAATGACCACATTATTAATGAATATGGTTCCAAAGACAGAGCCTTGGGGGACCCCACTGGTCACAAGGCACCATAACAATTGACTTCCATCAATTCCCACCCTCTGGGTCTGACCAAGGAGCAAATTTCTCATCCAGGAGATCATGGTGGACCCAAGGCCACAATTGGCCAGTTTCACCAAGAGGTGATCATGGGATACCAGATCAAAGGCTTTTTTGAAGTCAAGATATATGACATAAATCTCTTCTCCCTTGTCCAGGTGATAGGTCACCTGGTCATAAAAGGAAATGAGATTTGTCAAGCAAGACTTACCTACAACACACCCATGCTGTCTATCCCTCAGGATGTTGGCATTGGCCAGTCCATTAAGGATGACCACTTTTTAATGAACATTTCTAAGATCTTTCCCAGGATAAAAGTCAAGCTAATGGGCCTATAGTTTGCCAGTCCGCTTTCCTCCCTTTCTTGAAGATAGGCACCAAATTGGTCTTCTTCCAGTCTTCAGGCACTACACCAGAGTGCCAAGAGTTCTCAAAGATCTGTGCCAAGGGCTGGGCTATGATACTTGCAAGCTCCTTGAGTACCCTGGGGTGTAGATTGTCAGGGCCAGCTGACTTGAAGGTATCCAGCCTCTTAAGGTGTTCCTTTGTGAGGTCAACATTGATGGAAAGCAAGGGATCTCAGACCTCCCTGTACTGTAGAGGGCACGGGTGTCCCGTGGAGGCTGATGAATGACTGACGCAAAGTACCCATTTAATAGGTTGGCTTTTTCCTGGGTATAAGCTGTCCCATCCGGTTCAGCAGGGGTCCAATGTTGCCCTTTTCCTCCGGATCCCCACATATCTGAAAAAGGACTTTTTATTGTCCTCGATGCTTGAAGCTAGTTGGAGTTCAGTTGCAGCCTTGGCTTTCCTCGTTTTCTCCCTGCAGGACCAGACCAGTGCAGAATATTCCTCCTTGGACGTGAATATCATCCTCCATCCTTTGTAGGTGTTTCTTTTTAGCCTCAGGATGTCTGCTAGATCCCTGGAGAGATGAGTGGGGAGGGGCTGTTGCGCCTTCTTTCTGCCTTTCCTCCAGGATGGAATAGAATTAGCTTGTGCACTGAGGATTGCTCCCTTGAGAAGCAACCACTCTTCCTGGACTCCCCTCCCCCTGGGGCCATGGTCTCTTAGGGCTCACTGAAAAGCCTCCTGAGCTTGTCAAAGTTGGTTTTCCTCTAGTCAAGGACTTCAGTGTTGCTCACTGACTTGCCAGTTTTACTGCGGATGGTGAAGGTGATCAGCTTGTGGTCGATGTCACCTAGATTCCCATTGATCACTAGGTCACCAATTAGGTCATCCCCAGTAGCCAGTACTAGGTCAAGCAACGCTTTAACTCTCGTTGGTCTGTAGACTTCTTGAGTCAGGTAGAGGTCATCCATGCACCATAGGAAGCTTTGCAACTGCTTGGATTTTGCTGAGTGATCCGCCCATGAGATGTCTGGGTAATTGAAGTCACCCATGACAACCATTGTCCTGGAGCATGCAGCCTCAGCCAGTTCCCGGTCAAGCTCTCGGTTTTGGGCGAGTGGTCTGTAGTAGACTCCCACTGTTGTGTCCCCTGTGCCATGTTACCTATGGATTTTAACCCAGAGGGTCTCCAGTAATCCACCCTGGTCACCAACATCAGCTTGAAGGGACGAGTAGCTTTCCTTAACATAGAGTGCTACACCCCCGCCCCTTTTATCTACTTGAGCTATCCTGTACAAGGTATAGCCATCTATACCCAGGGTCCAGTCATGGGTGGAGTCCCACCAGGTCTCCGTTATCCCTGTGATATCATAATTGCGTTAAGCAGAAGGATGAGTTCCTCCTACTTATTCTCCAAGTCCACAGATTGCACCAGGGCTGGAGCGGGGGTGGGTTCCCTTAAGTGCCTTGGCCTGCTGGCTTTGCAAGGGTTGTTCAGTGAGCCAGCAGTGGCAGTAGTCCCCTTGTCCCACAGAGGGCTTACTTTAAAGCCCGGTGGAGCAGGTCAGCCAGTCTGGCTGAGAAGAGCCTCCTCCCCAGGAGAGAGAGGTGGAGGCCATCTCTTCCCAGCATTGCACTGCCTCTCTCACTGAAGAAGGGCTGTGGTCATGAAAGCCAAAGCCTTCCTGATGACACCAGCGCCGCAGTCTTTGGTTCATTAACTGGATCGTCCTCTCCCTCCTCAGCCCATACCCTGAGACTGAGAGGATCAAGGAGAACACCACCTGTGCCCCCAGACCCTTTAGCCCTGCTGTCAAATCCTTATAGCACCTCATGACCTGGCTAGAAGCGCTCCAAGCTGTGTCATCGGTGCCCACATGAATAAGGAGCATGGGATAGTGGTCTGTGGGCTGGAGGAGCTTAGGGATCTTCTCCGCAATGTTTTGGATGCAAGCCCCTGGAAGCAGCAGACTTCCCAAGCTAAGGGGTCAGGGTGGCAGATTACCCCCTCAGTCCCCCTCAGGATGGAGTCTCCCACAACAAACACTTTGCATTTCATCTTGGGGAGAGTGGAGGCAGTAGGTGCAGTTGGGCCTGTGTTGCCTGCAGGAGCTGGCAACGTAGCAGACTTTCCTGGAGCTGCAGGAAGTTTATACCTGTTGCTAAGCTCTGGCAGGGCAGGGGCCTTGGTGCAGCGGGGCCTAGGGCCCTTGACCACCTTGGTCCATCCCCATGACTGGACAGAATGGGAAGTCTCAGAGTCCTCCCGTGTCCTGGAGGGAGACCATGGTCTACCCTCTAGCTCCCGGGGCAGAAGGGCCTGGCAATAGGAGTCAATCTCATGGTCACATCCCTGATGGCACACAGGCTCTGGACTGTGGCCTGGAGATCCTCTACCTGGCATGCCAGATACCCCAAAAGGGAGCAGACCCCACAAGAGGAGGTAGTCATGCTCGCAGGCTCCAGAGCCTGGAAAAGGGACAGGCAGCCCCTGCAACTGAGAGCCAGGGACTCCATCTGTATGGAGCCCGGAACCATGGACTTTGTGTGGGTGGCCATCTGAGGTGCCATGGGGGGGCTGCAGATCCCAAGGGGTGCAGTGCATCCCCATCCATGTCATGCTGCTGGTAGGCTAGCTACGGCTGGGATTGTCTACCCTGGGGGGCTCACAGGCAGGGCCTCGGGCCCTCCCATATGCCCTCCTGCACGAGCTCCATACTACCTCATGCACCTGCAGACAGGCATGCCTGTTTGTGCAACCTGTTCACGTGGTTTCCTGGGGGCCTGGGCAAAGTAGGGACCTGAGTGCCCAGCTCCCACTCAGCCACCTCCTTCACCTCTCTAAGAGGGGTGGACCCCTCCCACCAGGGGCTCCACTTACCTCCAGCTGTGCTGGGGGTTGGTGGGGGGGGCTCCATGGCTGCTGAGAGATCTCTGGGGGGCTTCAGGGAAGTGGGGGTACAGTGGGCTTTCACCTACGTCTCTCGCCACTCCTGGAGCCTGGGGCTTTTTTGCTGTTGGTGGGCCCTTTTAAACTACGCGCATGTGCAGTGGGCCTGCCATCGATGAAACTACTCTCAGGCTGTGGGATGGCCCTGCCCAGGATTTGTGGGACCCTTTCCTACTGGAGAGGGACTGGTAAGTACCTTCCCCCTACTTCTCTCGCTTCCTGGGAGGCTGGGCCAAGTAGGGGCCTGGGTGGGTGGAGACCCTGCCTGAATTCCACTCAGCTGCCTCCTTCCACTCTAAGGGTTAACCCCCTCCCACCACGGGCCCTGCTTACCTCTGGCTGTGTTGGGGGTCAGCATGGGGCTCCGCAGCTACTGGGGGGTGTCTGGGGGGGGTTTCAGGGGAATGGGGGCACAGCGGGCTTTCACCTGTGCATCTCCTGCTGCTCCCAGAGTCTAACTGAGGCTTTTTTGCTGCTGGTGGGCCCTTTTAAACTGCGTGCATGCGGAGTGGGCCCGCCATCGATGAATCTGCTCTCAGGCTAGGGGGGCCCTTCCCAGGATTTGGGGGACTCTGCCCCATTGGAGAGGGATTGGTAAGTACCCTCCCCCTACCTCTCTCTCTGAGGGGCCTGGACGGGGCAAGACCTGGCCTGGCTCCCACTCAGGTTACCATATTTCCATTAAAAAAAAAAAAAGTGCCCTGGTGCAGCCCAATTCATTGTCTGTCACTCCAAGACTTAGGCCCCTGAGCCATCCTGCTGTCCCTAACCCATGACCTGGGCACCCTTGACCCTGCCAGTGCCCCTCACTCCCAAACTGCAGTACTCTGCCCTCTATGTGTCAAGATGTTTCCCCTTGGGGCCTTACTGTTTTTTCCAGTTTTACAAGTTAAGCAACCCTCAATGTTGCAAATAACTGTTTGGCAGTGATGACAGGGAAGTCAGAAACAAAGCCCAGGACCCTGGCCTGATGATCTCCTGTTGGTTGCCCACACTGAAAGAAAAGAAGACAGAAAAGTTTTTTACATAATCAACCTTTGCTGATTTATTAACCATCACTTAAATAAATAACCAACCAACCATCAAAGCATTTACAAGGTAACCATTATCAAGAAGCTGTACTCTTCAACTTTTTAAACCACAGGCAATAAACAGCGAGTTTCATTACAAGACCTTTTTTACCAGCACACAGTAACCATAGACATTGTTTATGCTTAAATTAACAAACAAGATCAATAATCAGCAATAGTCAGCTACTATCACTGAACATAAGCAATACTGGTTTTCTATGTTTCTGAGATGAGCTGTCCTTCTCTCTCAGTTTTCTGTGAATGCCTTCTGCTGCATTACCAGGTTGACACTTAACCACAGCTTGATGTGCCTGTCCTGGAATCTCCTGCAATGACAACATGCAGCTACTGCTGGAGCTGAAGATTCTATCTGTCTGGGCATCATTATCAGGCTTCCTATGTGGTCTGTGTTTTTTTCAGTGGTGGTAATGGTGGCAGTGATGGCAGTGTAACAACTGGAGCTGAAATTCAAGGAATGAAGGTGGGGGATTATTCTGTGCTGTATGAATCAGATGAGCAGATGAGGAAAAAAATACACCAAGTAGGGCTTTCCTGCCTGCCTGTCCAAGTTGTTGAACTGCAGACCCTGTACAGCTGCAAACAACTTACCAGCCGAGCTCTGTGGTTTGCATTGCATGACAATCCAATTCAATCCCCCATCTGCCAGTTAGTTATTGATTGTATTACCTCCTCACCCCCACCGTCTCATGTCTCATGTCAGTTGTCACATTTCAGAAGAATGATAGCATCATAAAACCATAGGATCAATCATCTTTCTAGTGACTAATTATCCCATTAATCTGGATTTCACTCGGATAAGGGAAAGCATCTATCTTGGTGCTGCTGCTTAAATTCCCTATGGCTTTTGGTGAGAAAAAATTATAATTAGAGTTCTAGTAGCGTCTTGCTGACAGATATGGTCAAGAGATGTACAAAGTCATGTGTGTGATTTACAAAGACACTTAAGTGACTTGGAAGCATTATTCCCTATGAAAGTTACCAAGATTTAGACTTAGTAAACATTGAGACTCAGTGGGTGCGTTTACATGAGATGCTGACTGCACAGTAGCCAAAAAATACTCACAGTCCATGTCACAGCACAGGAACAGTATTATTAAGCTGCTGAACAGTAGCATTGCCTAAAAGATGCTCACTGGCACTACAGTGCAGTAACTCTAGCTGCTGTGCATTTATTTAGTCCTTGCTAATACAAGTGCTGTGACAGGGTGGTTAACACACACTGTCACAAGAACATGAGGGAAGTAAAGAGAGAAGAATCTTACTGGGGTGAACCCAGACAAAGGAAAAGATGCAGCAAACCTGGGTGGGAGGTATGTCATGTCCAGGCTGATCAGGGCAATCATCTGGGGAATCCAGGGCCATGGCAGATCAAAGACTTCGACAGTGAACCCAGCTGCTCTAAGATGAACCCAGAGGGAAGAAAGAGACATGGCCAACCCAGACAAGAAGAAAGCCACACCAAAGTTAGAGAGGCAGCAAATCACATGCTGCCACAGCAGGCCCAATTGGCCAGTGCATGAGTTTAAAGGGATGCCAACAAAGCAGTCAGGGTTGATCCCCAGGAAAGAAGAATGAGAGAGAAGTGTGGAGAGACCACAACAAAGGGGGATTGACCCCAGGACTTTGAGGGGAGTCCCGGCAACTGATTTACCCGAGAAAAGTTGGAGACAAGGTGATGATGAGGCAGCCAGTGAGGCAAATCTGAGAGGGTGAAATGAGCTCCTCTGGAGACCTGGAAGATAAGAGGGGCAAAAGAGAGGTTATAACCCAGCAGGGTAATCATTCCAGTCCCAGCCCTAATTGTCAAGGGCAGGATTTGAACCAGGGAGCAACTGGCTTGGGACCCATGCAGGGAAGAATGAGGCAGGCAGTTGGAATAAAGGGTATACCTTGAATAGGGACCCAATAGCCAGAAAAAATAGAACTCTCAGCAGCAAAGGCTAGGAACAGCAAGCCCAGAGATGCACTGCTAGATCTGGTTCTGGCCAAAGCGAATGATCTGGTGAGTGATCTGAGGATTGAAGGCAAGCTTGGTGACGGCAGCCATGATCTGTTTACTTTCTCTGTCCAACACAGGGTGGTAAAATCCCTCATAAATCCTCAACTTTGGGAAGACTGACTTCCCCAAACTCAGGAGACTGGTCAGTCAGGAACTAGGGGACCATAGACCCCTAGTCAGGGGAGTCTATACGGAATGGTTGTTTCTAAAAAACTCAATCCTAAATGCTCAAGGGAAGTCAATCCCATCCCACAGGAAATGCAGTCAGAGGGCAGGGAAGCAAAGAGGAGCCAACTACCTGAATCATTAACAGACATCTTGTCTCCTAGGATTGTTCCTATGTTTTCCTTCTTAACATTGAAGTCATGGCAGGGGAATTTTAAAAAGTAACAGCCTATCCTAGCAAGGCAACAAACAGGCTCCAGGTGGGTCAGCATCAACCTTCACAAGTACTAAATAAATGCACAGTAATGACTGCATAGTAGTGTCTGATGTAGACACGTCCACTAAATGGTACTGGCCACATGACTATGCAGTCACTACTACACAGTCATTACAGACTGATCAGGTGATTGACTGTGCAGTCACAGCTCTTTTGTGATGCAGACTGTGCAGTAGCTTTTGACAACTGTGCAGTACCATGATGTCATGCTTCCTGTCACACAACACTACTGTGCATTAGTCATGGGGAACTGCACAGTCAGTATCTAATGTAGGCATGGCCACTGAGACTTACTCTCAGTAAACTTAGAATCCTAAACATTGGTTTAGAGTAACCAAAACTTAACATTTCAGTATTCCACAAAAAAAACCCAGAACTTGATTTGATACCAAATACTTCATAACATAGCTCATACTTCATAGAATGAAAGCAAAATATTTTGGTACTCATAAGAAAAGAATGTGAAGGATGTTGCAGAATGGTGATAGTCTCCTGTATGTAATACATGGTGGTCAGAGCAGTCATCTTGGATGAGAAAGTGAAGTTCCATTCATTCTCTGCTGGAGAGAATTCAAACTGATAACGGCTGAGTCAGTGGGGCATCAGCCCTGCATACTGATTTGAAGGGAGAGCCAAAATGCCAGTCTGCAGTGAGTCCATGCCATGGTAGCAGCAAGAGCAGTAAGCTTTATGTCCTAAAAAAGGTCAACGTTTATGGCAGGTGTGCCACAAATTAGCCCTATGACACTCCAATACCCTTCCACAGCCTGATCTGTTGTTCTGCTTTCTGCTTCCTTCTCTTTGCTTCCTAACCCATCTGCTACTGTGCTTTCTGCTCCCATTCGTATTTACCACTGTACATTCTGTCCTTTTCCCAGTCTGCAATCTGCCACATAGATGCTGCCCACGTCTCTTGTGGAATGCATGATGCAGGTTGACTACCCCTGGCCTATAACAGCCACCCACTATGACATCTTGTTCTTTTCCCCCTTTCCCATTCCTTTTCCCATTGGCACAGCATTGTGCTAATAGCCAGTATGCTTCTGCCCCTGAATGGGCCTTTGCCCTGGACTGGAAGGATTCCAGGGAACATAGCTTTAACCCCCTTCTGCATTCACCTTTGACCAAACAGTTCTTGGGATACTTTTGATCTAATCAGGGTCACCCCTAGCAGTATCACTAGTCCTCACATGGATGAGAAACATAAGGTAGTAGTAAGAGGACTGGATGAGTCTCTGGCACCTTTCTATAACATCTTGGATTTGGACTCTTGGCCAGCAGCAGATCTCCAGATACCATAGGTCCAGTCAATGAATGGATGTCTCCATCTTCAGCATAAGGGTGTTGTCACTCCCAACTTCATTTCTTACAAAGGGAATGAGTATCCTTGATTCCTTAAGCCATTGGGATGAATGGTATTGCTTGTTGTGCAAGTGTAGTGTGCTCCTTCTTCCCTGATGTCAGGATTTGGTATGTGTTCTTTACCACGGTAGTGGTTAGGAATCAAAGAATCAAAGAAAATTAGGGTTGGAAAGGATCTCAGGAGGTCATCGAGTCCAACACCCTGCTGAAGGCAGGATCATCCCCAACTAGATCATCCCAGCCAAAACTCTGTCTAGCCAGGTCTTAAAAACTGCCAAGGATGCAGATTCCACCACCTTTCTAAGTAACCTGTTCCAGTGTTTTACTAGCCTCCTGATAAGAAAATTCTTCCTAATAGTTAACCTAAACTTCTTTTGCTGAAGCTTGAGACCTTGTTCTGTCATCTACCAACACTGAGAACAATCTGTCTCCATCTTCTTTTGAAACTCCCTTCAGGTTGTTGAAGACTACAATTAAATCCCCTATCACTCTTTTCTTCTATAGACTAAATAAGCCCAGTTGCTTCAGTTTTTCCTCATAGTTATGTCCCCCAGCCCTCTTTCCACTTTTTATTTCACTACATTGGATTCTATCTAATTTGCCCACATCCTTTCTGTAGTGGGGCGAAACTGAACACAGTACTTCAAATGTGGCTTCAGCAGTGCTCAATAGAAGGGAATAATCACTACCCTTGACCTGCTGGCATCACTCCTACCAATGCAGCCCAGTATGGCATTAGCCTTCTTTGCAACAAGGGCACACTGTTGTCTCATATTCAGCTTATTGTCCACTCTAACCCCCAGGTCCTTTTCTGTACACTTGCTGCTTAGCTAGTATGTCCCCATCCTGTACTGGTGCATGGGATTGTTCTGTCCTCAGTGCAGGATTTTACACTTGTCCTTGTTGAACCTCATGAGATTTCTTTTGGCCCAATCCTCCAATTTGGCTATGTTACTCTGAATCCTAGCCTTTCATTGTATCATTGTACTCCCCATAGCTTGGTGTAATCTGTAAACTTGCTAAGGTTGCACTCTATGCCATATTTCAGGTCACTGATGAAGACATTGAACAAAACCAGACCCAGGACCAATGCCTAGGGCATTCTATTGCATCTGGGCTGCCTACTAGCCATTGAATCATTGGTTACTACCCAATGAGCCAGTTTTCTATTCACTTTACAATCGTTTCATCCAGCCTATACTTCCTTAGCTTGCCTGCCAGAATGTTGTGGAAGACCATATCAAAAACCTTTCTAAAATCAAGGTATATCACATCCACTGGTTTCTCTGCATCCACAGAGTGAGTCACTTCATCATGGAAGGCAATCAGGTTCCTCAGGTATGACTTACCTTTGGTGAATCTATGCTCCCTGTTCCTGATCAGCTTCTCCTCCAAGTGCTTCAAGATGGATTCCTTGAGGATCTGCTCCACGATTTTTTCCAGAGACCAAGGTGAGGCTGATTGGAGTGACCCTCCTTTTTTTCCTTTATTAAATTTGGGCACTACGTTTACCCTTTTCCAATTATGTGAGATATCTTCTGATCACCATAAGTTTTCAATGATGGCCAGTGGCTCTGCAATCTGTTGTACTTCTCTGCCTAGCCACCTGCTCCTGCCTCAGAAAACACCGGTTTTCTGATGGCATTCAGCAGCAGGCACTTATTACATGGGAAGCAGTCCTCCATGTAGCTGTGTTTTGGCAGGGATATCCAGTTTACATTTCCCTCAAAGACAAGTGAGGATCTGGATGGAATTGATTATATATATATTTATTTATTTTCTGCCCTGTTGTAAAGGTTCAGAGCAGCTTACAATAAGTAACTCACGGACAGAATTCCCAAACAACACCCCCAGACAAGAGAACTCCAATCCTCCTCTGGAAGTTGTGCTGCTACCCCAGTGTTGCAGTCATTCTCTGGATGACAGTTATGTCATCCTTCTATACTTGTCTGCCACGTCTTAATGGGAAATAGCTAGAAGTAGAAGGAAAACAGCTTGGGAGGTGACCTTCCTAATATGTGGCCAGGTCATGAGCCCTGTCTTTTCACAGGGCTCCTCCAACCCCTATACTCTGTCCTCACCACACCTGTGATATTCTGGGCATACATGCCCCTCCAGGACTTTTCCTCCCTCTTCTTCAGGTTGGTCCCATTTATCCCCCTTCCAGCTATCCCTTAACTAGCTGGCCTCTGCTGACTATACTTGGTTTGTACTTCTCAGCAGGCTGTCCTTGTGGCAGAAATGCCACCATGGGTGCCCCTCTCCAGAAACCTCTCCCTGTGCCAGCCTGAGAGGCTGCTGGTGAATCCCTCAGGGCAGGGATCTCA